>JAUUTY010001135.1:0-89999 GCA_030979885.1 Lolium multiflorum
ATTGAACAAATATCCTATAGGTCATAACGACATGTCTAATGCTGAGGATTATGCCAATTCCTTAAAATTAATTTCTGCATATTTTGTTTTCTTCTTCTATTACTTAATCTGAACAAATATCACTTATTTATGGTTTTTGGCACATAAGGTACATCACATCCAATAATAATATTATGTTGACATTTACTTTAAATTGAGTTTTCACACAACTTTTCCACTTCAACCAATAATGAGCATAGTGCTCTCACTGATATACATGTCTCGACGATGCTAATTGCCTAGCATCTCTCTTTTGGTGCTGAAAGTAAGTCGTATGATATTCCCTAAAGGTGTTCATGACCTTTTGACTTTGCACTGAAATATACGAAAAGTAGTTTTGGTGGAAATAGCAACACACCTGCAGTATAATGAATTTGTGGAGTATATAACCTTGCAATGATTATTTCATATAGCTCTGTTTGCTGCATATTCTTCTTTCAGCATTTGTTTCTGGTACAAAACTGATATTTTTCCTATATTTGATATTAGGATTTGGGAAATGAAAACTATCAGGGCTTTACATCTTATAGGATAATAGTTTCATCGGAACTAATGGGGTGCTCCTTGACTAATTTTGTTTTTTTCGATGCAAAAGGTTCATCTCTCTGTCATTTTTAATGTATATTCTATATTGTATATGTGACTCAGATATATAACTCTAGAGAAGTATTTCCATGCCTTGTGTGATACTAAGACCTTATGTGGACTTTTAGGTATAAGAGCGTTTGTTACTGATGGCGTTGAGTTCGTCATCTGGGATACAACGGCAGGTTGTCGTCCACGATGACGCAATAGGATGATAGTACTTTCACCTGCTCTGGATTACCACTTCAGAGGTGAGCTGAAGTTTGTGCATATGCCCAGATTGTTCTGGCTTTCATACCAAGATTTTGCTCAGTACCATTATCACATATTTTTAATGTATTCTTACTGTGTGCTAATTGATTTATTTGGGCTTGATTAATGATTTGTACAGCGGGAGCCTACATTCTGTGAAGATTGGAGGACAGATTTGACATTCTCTTCATATTCACTTGAGTATGTTAAGATTTTTTTAATCATCGTTTGATTTGTAGATGACTCTCTCCTCTTCCTTTCAGATTATCAGGAATGGTTTTGCCAAAGCATGTGTAACGCTACCCCTGCCCTCTTTTTTGTTCAGCATACAGTGTAGATTGCCTCCTTGGTCACAAACTCACAACCATACATGTAGTGCAGTATGGTTTCCATCCTTCAGAACATAATGTATGTCCTGTTAGTTAAATGCAGATTTTTAGGATCCATTCTTATGTTTTTAAATCCAACTTCAGGTTTACATCAGCTAATGCTGGTGAGGAGCATGTACTGACTCAGTTTGTTGTTTCTCTACCCAATTCGGTTTTTGAGTATTCCACCTCATTTATCTGACTGAACAATCATGCTGCTGAATAGATTTGTTTTGCATTAATACATGGTTGTTGAACACGGTAAATAGGACCGGCCATGTGTTCACGGTAGGTAGTAGACTCTAGCACAGCACACGTTTCAGTTGGGCAAGAAGCCTGTGAATATAACATATCTGAGACAGGCATTCATACCGTGATGTGGATCTAAGTTTCACATAGATGGAGTAGATAGGCTTAGTAGTTTTAAACGCCCCTGTGAATGCCATAACTTTGGTAAAGCTTCAACTGGCTTTGGTCAAAATAAAAGTAAAATTGGAAAATATATAGATGGCTGACAATATTCCGTGGAATCAAAATTAATATAATTTTTCCATGATCTAAGATGCTTCGAGATATATACTACGAGGGTACGTCTAAATTTCATAGATGGGATAGAGGCTCCATAGTTTTAGACGCCCTGTAAATTCCATGAGTTAGGTAAAACTCTTCTGGCTTTTGTAAAGAAATAGAAGTAAAGTTGAAATGTATAAAAAGGCTGGCAGCATTTTGTAGAATAAAATTATAGTACAGATCTTGCATGATCTAAGATACTCAAGATATTTGGTTCACTTTGGTTCCATAGGTTTGATGTGTTTTCTAATCCAAGGGTGATAAGGGGGTGATCTTTAACAGTAACCAACGGTGGTGATGATGATCGGGGTGATAGCGTGACTCTGACGATGTAGTGGATGATAGCTTGTATGGCATAGCGAGATCTCTCGATTGGTCCATGTCGCCAATGCAACAGCTCTCAACCCTGCAAGATATTCGCAACTCCACACCCTTGCATGCGTAGCCGCCGACCATGGCGGTAGTTGCAACACCGTCTAATTCCAATGGAACAGCGGATCACACAAACTAATATGGTGTAGGGAATTCAATAGTTTTGCAGAGCAAACAACTAAGAACTAGGGTTTATCTTAAACGTGGTCTAAAGCAGCTAGGGGGTCGTCCAAGGCACTTATATAGGCGTCCGGGACGAGTTCTGGTCGAAAGATACAAGTAAAACCGACCCAGAATAGATCTGGTCGAGACAGACTCGGACTGGTCCGGTCTGGAATCCGGTCGACCGGGCTGTGGACCGGCCGGTCCGGTCTGTGGTCCGAACCGGGAAACTGCGAAGTTTCCGGTTTCTGTCCGGTACGATACGCTCCGTCCGGTCGGTGGCCGGTTGGCGGCCGGTCGACCGGGCCAGGGACCGGGCTGGCCGGTCTGGGGGCCGGTCTGACCGGGTTCTGGACCGGCCTGGACTTCTTCTTCTCCTCTCGCGCATTCCTCCCGCTCCTCCCTCGCGCGTCCATGAGATATCTTCATGTCCAGCTCCTTGTCCAGCTTCACGTCCATCTTCACGTCCAGCTGCTCCTCTCCTCCTCGTGCGATGCTTGTCTCCTCTTCATACCTGATGATACATAAGTAATAGGACTTAGGTAGTATAAAGTTCTCATCAATCAAGGTATCGTTTAGGAACAAGTTCACCTGTTGTTTAAGTAGCTTCGCACGAGCTCGTGTCATTGGTCCAATCCTGACTTCATTGGACTTGAGCTTCACAGCAGGTTCATCTTCAGTTGGTAATGACGGAGGTAGTAGTGAGGTAGGGATGTCCTCATCATCTCCCCCCCTTCAAAAGGCGTCGACCCCGACGCTCCAAGGTCTTCTCCGTCATATGGTGTCAAATCAGCAACATTGAAAGAATTACTGACACCAAACTCATCCTCTGGAAGATCTATCGAGTATGCATTATCATTGATCTTGGCAAGCACTTTGTAAGGACCACCATCACCACGAGGCTTCAACTTAGACTTCCTCAGCTTTGGGAACCTATCCTTGCGAAAATGTACCCAGACCAAATCACCAGGCTTGAACAACATCTCCTTGCGCTTCTTATTCATCCTTGCAGCATTGCTCTTGCCTTTCTTCTCGATCAACTCTTTAGTCTTCACATGAATCTTTCTTCACAAAATCTGCCCTCTTGGATGCCTCCATATTGACTCTCTCATGTATGGGCAAAGGCAACAAGTCAAGTGGAGTAATGGGTTTGAAACCATACACCACCTCAAAAGGACACAACTCCGTGGTAGAATGTACCGCCCTGTTGTAAGCAAACTCCACATGCGGCAAACACTCTTCCCACTCCTTCAGGTTCTTCTTGATCATGGATCTCAACAGTTGTGACAATGTTCTATTCACCACTTCAGTTTGACCATCAGTTTGAGGATGACAAGTAGTGCTGAGAACAGCAGCTTCGTCCCCAGCTTTCTCCAAAGCGTCTTCCAGAAGTAGCTCATAAACTTCACGTCACGATCAGAAACAATAGTCTTCGGGACTCCATGTAGACGTACAATCTCCCTGAAAAACAGGTTAGCAATATGCGACGCATCGTCGCTCTTGTGGCAGGCAATAAAGTGGGACATCTTAGAGAATCTATCCACTACCACAAATATAGAATCATGGCCTCTCTTAGTACGCGGCAAACCCAACACAAAATCCATACTAATATCCTCCCATGGTGTAGTAGGTGCCGGTAAAGGAGTATACAAACCGTGAGGCTTCAGCTTGGACTTGGACTTGTTGCAAGTAATGCATCTCCTCACATATCTATCCACGTCCCGCCTCATCTTTGGCCAATAAAAGTGGTCAGCTAGCATGAGTAGCGTCTTCTCACGCCCAAAGTGACCCATCAAACCTCCAGCATGTGATTCCTGCAATAAGAGCAAACGCACAGACGATTCTGGAACACATAGTTTGTTAGCTCTAAACAAGAACCCATCATGTATGTGATATTTTTCCCATGCTTTACCAAGAGCACATAAGCGATATGGTTCAGCAAAATCATGATCAGTAGCATACAAATCACATAGTATCTCTAAACCAGGAATTTTAACATCAAGTTGAGTTAATAGCATATTCTTCCTAGATAGAGCATCAACAACAATATTATCTTTTCCCTTCTTATGCTTAATAATGTATGGAAAAGACTCAATGAACTCAACCCACTTAGCTAGACGCTTATGCAAAGTAGATTGGGCTTTCAGATATTTCAAAGCTTCATGATCAGAATGTATGATAAATTCTTTTGGCCACAAGTAATGTTGCCAAACCTCAAGAACTCTAATTAAAGCATACAATTCTTTATCATAGATAGGATAGTTCAACTTAGCACCAGAAAGTTTCTCAGAAAAATATGCAATTGGGCGACCCTCTTGCATCAACACACCACCAATTCCAATACCACTAGCATCACATTCAATCTCAAATTGCTTATTGAAATCAGGAAGTGCAAGCAACGGTGCAGAAGTTAACAATCTTTCAGTTCATCAAAAGCATGATCTTGGGCAACGCCCCACTCAAAAGCAACACCCTTTTTAGTCAAATCATTCAAAGGTGCAGCAATAGTACTAAAGTTGGGCACAAATCTGCGATAAAACCCAGCTAGACCATGGAAACTTCTTACTTGACTCACGTTCATGGGAGTAGGCCAATTTTGAATAGCTTCAATTTTAGACACATCTACTTCTACTCCATGCTTAGAGACAACATAACCCAGAAATATGACCTTATCTTTGCAAAATATGCACTTCTCAAGATTACCATAGAGTTGATTATCACGCAACACTTGCAAAACATGTCGAATATGTATAGTATGATCAGATTCATTGCGGTTGTAGATTAATATGTCATCAAAGTACACAACCACAAATTTGCCAATAAATTCACGCAAAACATGGTTCATCAGTCTCATGAAAGTGCTAGGTGCATTAGTTAACCCAAAAGGCATTACTAACCACTCATATAAACCAAATTTTGTTTTAAAGGCAGTTTTCCACTCATCCCCTTCTTTCATCCTAATTTGATGATAACCACTACGCAAATCAATTTTAGAAAACACAGCAGCACCACTCAATTCATCTAGCATATCCTCTAAACGGGGAATAGGATGACGATATCGAATAGTAATGTTGTTTATAGCTCTACAATCTACGCACATACGCCAAGTACCATCTTTCTTAGGAACTAGAATAACAGGAACAGCACAAGGACTAAGGCTTATGCGGATATAACCTTTGTCGAGTAGCGCTTGTACTTGCTTCTGTATCTCCTTCGTCTCTTCGGGATTAGTGCGATATGGCGCCCTATTGGGCAGCGCTGCTCCGGGAATCAAGTCAATTTGATGCTCAATACCTCGCAATGGTGGTAGTCCCGCGGGTACCTCTTCCGGAAACACGTCGCCAAATTCCTGCAAAACATTAGAAACACCAAGAGGAAGAGGGGTCATGTCGTTAGAAACCAAAACCGTACCCCTGTACAAAAGCACAAGAGGCATGGCCGTAGGATCCTCACTAAATTCTCTCATGTCTTCTTTGGTGGCTAATGAGACTAAGGAATTCACTCTCTCACTTTTCGTTATATCACTCACGACATTACAATTCTCTCGCCTATCTAGAGGTGCATCCTCCAAATTCACTTCAATCTTCTGACGAGACTCATTGACAATTTGTTGTGGTGACATAGGCTGTAAGTTAATTTTCTTGCCCTTGTACTCCAAGTGATATGTATTGGCTCGGCCATTGTGTTGCACAGAACGGTCATAGAGCCAAGGCCGACCCAATAAGAGGTGACAAACCGTCATAGGAACCACATCAAAGTCAATGCAATCCTTATACGGTCCAATCGCAAACTCAACACGCACCATGTGGTTTACCTTCATCTCACCTGTCGCTCAACCACTGAATATAATATGGATGCGGGTGCGGTAGATACTTCAACTTCAACTTGGTACATAACTCCTTGCTTGCTAAATTGCGGCAACTCCCGCCATCAATAATGACCTTGCAAGCCTTGTCAGGACCAACTAAAGCTTTGGTTTGGAACAAATTGCAGCGCTGAGTAGATGCACTAGGCAACACATTAAGAGCACGCTGCGACACAACAATGGTGCGAGCATCAGAAGGATATGCATCTTCACCATCAGTGTCATAGTCATCATTGTCTGGAGCATTTGGATCAACATCATCTCCAGTCTCATATTCATTGTCCTCATTGATAAACATGACTTTGCGGTTAGGACAATCTCTCTTGAAGTGACCCTTGCCACCACATGTATGACAAACCATATCACGGTTACGCGTTGTAGACACACCAGAACCACTCGTACTTGCAGCAGATTCGGACTTCTTTGCATTAGATACATTGGAGACCGGTTTGCTAGGCGGAGTAGAGTAAGGAGCGGAGCGCGTCGAAGGCGCCGGCGCTGTAGAAGGCGCGCGGGGTGTAAAACGCCCAGCTCCCGTAGCACGTCCCTTAACCTTTGCTTCTTCAGCCAACTGTGATTCAGCTTCTCTTGCATGATGTAACAATTGATTCATATTGGTGTAGGTGTAATGACGAACAATGCCTTTAACATCATACTTCAATCCATTGAGAAAACGCTGCATTGTCATCTCTAGAGACTCACGGACACGACCACGCTGCATAAGCATCTCCATCTCCATGTAGTACTCATCAACAGTCTTCACACCTTGCCTCAATAGTGTTAGCTTATCAAATATATTCCGCATGTAATTTGTAGGCACAAAACGAGAAGTCATAACCTCCTTCATAGCACGCCATGTACGGATAGGTTGTGCACCATCTTCGTCGCGGTTACGAACCAAAGAATCCCACCAACGCAATGCATAACCATCAAATTCAGAAGAAGCAAGCTTGATCTTCCTATCTTCAGAGTAGTTTGGATGTAAGCTCCATAACTTCTCAATCTTGAGCTCCCAAGTGAGATATTCTTCAACATCAGCTCCTCCTTCAAACTTGGGTATGGAAAACTTGGGCTTACCCAATCCATCTTCTTCATCTTGTCCACGACCATTGCGGCCAAGTGGAACCCAACCACGAGGACGATGACCACGAGGCGCACCACGAGCATTGTGTGCGTCATCTTCAAGCTCAGGATCTTCGTCATCGTCTTGTTGTTGTTGTGCGGTCAAATTCTCAATAGCGAGCATATCGCAATATTGCATTTGGATATGCGTCAATTTGATCAGCCAATCCAGTGACGGTGACATTAGTAGCATCCAGCGTTTGTTTGATCTCGTCAACTGTACCCTTAAGCTCATCATCCTTAGTGCGGAATTCACGTCGCATCTCATTACGAAGAGCTTCATACTCCCTCCATGTGATGATATCTGCGGAATTCTTGTTTTCCTGGTTAACAATCTTATTATCACTAGCAGACATGATTAGTAGTTAGTGCACTAAAACAAATATATATGAACTCACTCAAAACTGATAAGAAAAGGAGATCTTACCGTTCCAAAGTAAATTAGTGTTGCTTACCACTTGTAGTAACAACTAGTGCACGGATGTAGCGAAGCGAATATCAAGAGTATAAGAACAATCACCGCGACAGCGGGGCGTGGCGTGTAACTCTACGTTCGTTGGGAACCCCAAGAGGAAGGTATGATGTACACAGTAGCAAGTTTTCCCTCAGAAAGCAGGTTTGCTCGAACCGGGGAGCCAAGAAGCCACGTTGAAGGTTGATGGTGGCGAAATGTGATGCGGCATAACACGAAGTTGGCGTAGCGATGGAACACCACAACTAACCCAGTACTTTGCCCCAGCGAAGCTTGAGTGAGGTTGTCAATCTCACGGGCTTTGCTGTAACAAAGGATTAACAGTATTGTGTGGAAGATGATTGTTTGCGCGAGAAGAAAGCATTAAAACAAGTACTTAGTAGATTGTATGCGATGTAAAGAGATAGGACAGGGGTGCATAGTTCATAGGTGTCTCTCCCATAAGATAAAACATGTTGGGTGAACAAATTACGGTCGGGCAATTGACAAATAGAAAAGGGCATAACAATGCATATACCATGATATGATAAATATAGTGAGATTTAATGGGGCATTACGACAACAAAGTACATAGACAGCCATCCAGCATGCATCTATGCCTAAAAGGTCCACCCACCTTCAGGTTATCATCAGAACCCCTTCCAGTATTAAGTTGCAAAGCAAGAGACAATTGCATTAAGTATGGTGCGTAATGTAATCAACAACTACATCCTTAGACATAGCATCAATGTTTTAATCCTAGTGGCAACAACACATCCACAACCTTAGAACTTCCTGTCACTGTCCGAGATTTAATGGAGGCATGAACCCACTACTCGAGCATAAATACTCCCTCTTGGAGTTAAGGGAAATAAAAACTTGGCAGGCACTCTACCCAATAGCGGAGAGCATGCGAGATCACCAAACAACACATAAGTAATCGTTGATAATCACCATAGCATAGTATTCTCTATCAATCGGATCCCGACAAACACAACATATAGTATTAGAGATAGATGATCTTGATCATGTTAGGCAGCTCACAAGATCCAACAATGAAGCACATAAGGAGAACCATCTAGCTACTGCGCTGGACCTGAATCCGGGTGAACTACTCACTCATCACTCCGGAGGCGGTCATGGCGATGAAGAGTCCTCCCAGGAATGATTCCCCCTCTCCGGCCCGGAGGCGATCTCCTGAATCCCCAGAGATGGGATTGGCGGCGTCTCTAGGTTTTCAGTATCGTGGCTCTCGGTCTTGGGGTTTCGCCGACGGAGGAGCTTTAAGTGAGAGAAAGGGTAGGTCATAGGCGTCCGCAGGGCCACACTAGGGCGCGCGCGGCCGCCCGCCTGCCTGTGTGTCCCCACGATGTACCAGTCTCCTCTTCGGTCTTACAGGAAGCTTGGTGCAAAAATAGGACCCTGGCGTTGATGTCCAATTCCAAGAATATTTCTTTACTAGGATTTATGAAACCAAAAACAAAACAGCAACCGGCTCTTCGGCATCTTGTTAATAGGTTGGTTCCAGGAAAATGCGTACATACGACATATAATGTGCATAAAACATGTGAATATCATCATAAAAGTAGCATGGAACATAAGTATCGATACGTGGGAGCGTGTCAGCGTCCCAAGCTTAGTTCTGCTCGTCGCCAGGTAAACGATAACAAGGATAATTTCTGGAGTGACATGCCATCATAACCTTGATCATACTATTGTAAACATATGTAATGAATGCAGCGATCAAAACAATGGTAATGACATGAGTAAACAAATGAATCATAAAGCAAAGACTTTTCATGAATAATACTTCAAGACAAGCATCAATAAGTCTTGCATAAGAGTTAACTCATAAAACAATAAATCAAAGTAAAGGTATTGAAGCAACACAAAGGAAGATTGAGTTTCAGCGGTTGCTTTCAACTTATAACATGTATATCTCATGGATATTGTCAACATAAAGTAATATAACAAATGCAATATGCAAGTATGTAGGAATCAATGCACAGTTCACACAAGTGTTTGCTTCTTGAGGTGGAGAGAGATAGGTAAACTGACTCAACAATAAAAGTAAAAGAAAGGTCCTTCAAAGAGGAAAGCATCGATTGCTGTATTTGTGCTAGAGCTTTTTATTTTGAAAACATGAAACAATTTTGTCAACGGTAGTAATAAAGCATATGAGTTATGTAAATTATATCTTACAAGTTGCAAGCCTCATGCATAGTATACTAATAGTGCTCGCACCTTGTCCTAATCAGCTTGGACTACCATCTTCACAATGCACATGTTTCAACCAAGTGTCACAAAAGGGGTACCTCCATGCCGCCTGTACAAAGGAGAAAGCACGCACTGGATTTCTCGCTTTTGATTATTCTCAGCTTAGACATCCATACAGGGACAACATGGACAACAGATAATGGACTCCTATTAATGCATAAGCATGTGGCAACAGTATTATTCTCATATGAGATTGAGGATATATGTATGAAACTTCCACCATGATTCATGGCTTTAGTTATCGGCCCAATGTCCTTCTCTAACAATATGCATGCTCCAACCATTAGGTGGTAGATCTCTCTTGCTTCAGACAAGACGGACATGCATAGCAGCTCACATGATATTCAACAAAGAATAGTTGATGGCGTCCCCGAAGCATGGTTATCGCACAACAAGCAACTTAATAAAGAGATAAAGTGCATAGGTATATTCAATACCACAATAGTTTTTAAGGCTATTTTGTCCCATGAGCTATATGTGCAAAGGCGAATGATGGAATTTTAAAGGTACCCTAAAGCAATTTACTTTGGAATGGCGGAGAAATACCATGTAGTAGGTAGGTATAGTGGACACAATGGCATAGTGGTTGGCTGAAGGAGGTTATGGATGCATGAGAAGTATTCCCTCTCGATACAGGTTTTTGGCCAGCAAGGTTATTTGAAGCAAACTCAAAGATGAAGAACCGTTGCAGCAAAACTCACATAAAAGACATATTGTAAATATTATAGACTCTACACCGTCTTCCTTGTTCAAAACTCAATAATACTAGAAAGTATCTAGACCTTAGAGACCAAATATGCAAACCAAATTTTAGCAAGCTCTATGTATTTCTTCCTTAATGGGGTCCAAAGTATATGATGCAAGAGCTTAAACATAAGCACAACAATTGCCAAGTATCACATTATCCAAGACATTTTAGAATTACTACATGTAGCATTTTCCAATTCCAACCATATAACAATTAACGAAGCAGTTTCAACCTTCGCCATGAACATTATGAGTAAAGCTAAGGACATATTTGTCCATATGCAACAGCGGAGCGTGTCTCTCTACCACAAGTAAATGCTAGGATCCATTTTATTCAAACAAAAACAAAAACAAAACAAGCAGAAGCGCTCCAAACAAATACATAGAATGTGACTGAATAAAAATATAGTTTCGGGGGAGGATAGTGTTGTCGATGAAGAAGGGGATGCCTTGGGCATCCCAAACTTAAACAACAGATGTTATTAAAATAATAAAGGGATGAACCAAGGGCATCCCAAACAACTTTCACTCCTCTTGATCATAGTATATCATATTCCTCTATTGATCCTTGAAAAACTTCCTTCACATAAACTTCAAGCAAACTCATTAGAGGGTTAGTGCACAATTAAAAATTCACATATTCAGAGGTGACACAATCCTTCTTAACACTTCTGGACATTGCACAAAGCTATTGGACATTAATGGATCAAAGGAATTCATCCAACATACAAATACGGCAATGCGAAATAAAGGCGAATCTGTCCAACACGGAGACAGTCAGTAAACGAATTTTAAAATGGCACCAGACTTGCTCCAATGGAAAAACTCAAAACTAATGAAAGTTGTGATCACAATATCAGGATCAAGCAAAGAAAATTGCAATTTTTGATTTTCTGAAGACTTGTGCCAGGAATTAGAGCAATGACGACAATGCTGTTTTAACGCGGCGATCCCAAATATAACATCAACTTTAACATAAAAACTTTACTTGGCACAAAAACATGATAAGGAGAGGTTGCTACAGTAGTAAACAACTTCCAAGACTCAACAAAACAAAAAATTGTTGTAGGTAAAAACATGGGTTGTCTCCCATAAGCGCTTTTCTTTAACGCCTTTCAGCTAGGCGCAGAAAGTGCAAATCAAGTAACATCAAGAGATGAAGCATCAACATCATAGCTTGTTCTAATAATAGAATCAAAAGGCAACTTCATTCTCTTTCTAGGGAAGTGTTCCATACCTTTCTTGAGAGGAAATTAATATTTAATATTACCTTCCCTCATATCAATAGTAGCACCAACGGTTCGAAGAAAGGTCTTCCCAACACAATAGGACAAGATGCATTGCATTCAATATCCAGACAACAAAATCAACGGGACAAGGTTATTGTTAACCAATGTCTTTGTTATCAATCCTCCCCAAAGGTTTCTTTTTAACATTATAGGCAAGATTAACATCCAGATAACAATTCTTCAATGGTGTCAATCAAACATATCATAAATCTTTTTAGGCATACCAGAAATACTTGCACCAAGGTCACATAAAGCATTACATTCAAAGTCATTGAATTTCATTTTAATGATAGGCTCCCAACCATCTTCTAACTTTCTAGGAATAGAAGTTTCAAGTTTTAGTTTCTCTTCTCTAGCTTTTATGAGAGCGTTTGTAATATGTTTTGTAAATGCTAAATTTATAGCACTAGCATTAGGACTTTTAGCAAGTTTTTGTAAGAACTTTATAACTTCAGAGATGTGGCAATCATTAAAATCTAAATCATTATGAGCTACAGCAATGGGATCATTGTTCCCAAGGTTGGAAAAAATTTCAGCAGTTTTATCACAAGCAGTTTCAGCAATTTTAGCACGCTTTGCACTAGAAGTAGAAACATTGCCAACACCAATTATTTTACCATTGATAGTAGGAGGTGCAGCAACATGTGAATCATTATCATTACTAATGGTGGTAATAGTCCAAACTTTAGCTACATTATTCTCTTTAGCTAGTTTTTCATTTCTTCTCTATCCACCTAGCACGCAATTCAGCCATTAATCTTATATTTTCATTAATTCTAACTTGGATGGCATTTGCTGTAGTAGTAATCTTTTTATCAATATCCTCATTAGGCATAACTTTCAATTTTAATAGCTCAACATCAGAGGCGAGTCTATCAACTCTAGAAGCAATAATATCAATTTTATCAAGCTTTTCTTCAACAGATTTGTTAAAAGCAGTTTGTTTACTAATAAATTCTTTAAGCATAGCTTCAAGACAGGGAATTTTACTCCTATTATTGTTGTAAGAATTCCAATAAGAATTACCATAACCATTACCATTAACAGAAGGATATGGCCTATAGTTATTACCAGAGTAATTATTCCTATAAGCATTGTTGTTGAAATTATTATTTTTAATGAAATTCACATCAACATTTTCTTCTTGAGCAATCAATGAGCTAAAGGAACATTATTTGGATCAACATTAGATCTACAATTCACAAGCATAGGACATAATCACATCAATTTTATCACTCAAGGAAGAGGTTTTCTTAAAAGAATTTACCTTCTTACCTTGGGGAGCTCTTTCCGTGTACCATTCAGAGTAATTTATCATCATATCATCAAGAAGTTTTGTAGCCGCCCCAAAGTGATGGACATAAAGGTGCCTCCAGCAGCTGAATCCATAAATTCAGCAGAGAAGAAAATTTAGTCCTGCATAGAAGGTTTGGATGATCATCAAAGTAGTAGTGAGTCCATGGGTTGGGCAATTCTTTACCAAAGATTTCATTCTCTCCCATGCTTGAGCAACATGTTCAGTATCTAATTGCTTAAAATTCATTATGCTACTTCTCAAAGATATAATTTTAGCGGGAGGATAATATCTACCAATAAAAGCATCCTTACATTTAGTCCATGAATCAATACTATTCTTAGGCAAAGATAGCAACCAATCTTTAGCTCTTCCTCTTAATGAGAAAGGAAACAATTTCAATTTAATAATATCACCATCTACATCCTTATACTTTTGTATTTCACAAAGTTCAACAAAATTATTAAGATGGGCGGCAGCATCATCTAATACCAGAAAATTGCTCTCTCATGACAAGGTTCGGTAAACGAGTTTAATTTCAAAAGGAATTCTTTGTAGTAGCAAAATGGAGCAATAGGTCATTGCATAGAAATCAGTATTATTTGTGTTTGTGAAGTCACACAACTTAGTATTTTCGGGGTATTCATTTTTATACATTAAATAAAGCAATCTAGATAAAGTAAATGCAAGTAACTAATTTTTTTGTGTTTTTGATATGAAGCAGCAAGACATTAAATAAAGTAAAACTAGCAACTAATTTTTGTGTGTTTTGTTTAAGTGCAGCAAACAAGTAGTAAATAAAAATAAAGCAAGACAAAAACAGTAAAGAGATTGGGAAGTGGAGACTCCCCTTGCGGCGTGTCTTGATCTCCCCGGCGCCGAAAAAGAGGTTGATGGCGTGTAACTCACCGTTCGTTGGGAACCCCAAGAGGAAGGTATGATGCGCACGGCAGCAAGTTTTCCCTCAGAAAAAACCAAGGTATCGAACCAGGAGGAGCCCAGAAGCACGTTGAAGGTTGATGGTGGCAGAGTGTAGTGCGGCACCGGCGCCAAAGTGGAACCTGCACAACACAACCAAAGTACTTTGCCCCAGAAAGCAGGTGGGTTGTCAATCTCACTAGGCTTGCTGTAACAAGGATGTAACCATTATTGTGTGGGAAGAAGATTGTTTGCGAAGAAAGCAGGTAAAATAATGTGCGGTAGGTGTATACGATGTAAAAGAATAGGACCAGGGGTGCACGGTTTATAGGGTGTCTCTCCCATAAGATAAAAGCATGTTGGGTAAACAAATTACAGATGGACAATTGACAAATAGAAAAGGGCATAACAATGCATATACATGATATGATATGATAAATATAGTGAAATTTAATTGGGCATTAGTACATGAAACCATCCGACATGCATCTATGCCTAAAAGTCCACCTTCGGTTATCATCCGAACCCCTTCCCGTTTAAGTTGCAAGCAACAGACAATTGCATTAAGTATGAGGTGCGTAATGTAATCAACAACTACATCCTTAGACATAGCATCAATGTTTATCTAGTGGCAACAACACATCCACAACCTTAGAACTTTATGTCACTGCCCAGATTTAGTGGAGGCATGAACCCACTATGGATAAATACTCCCTCTTGGAATTAAGAGCAAAAACTTGGAGAGGCTCTACTAATAACGGAGAGCATGCAAGATCTTAAACAACACATAAAATAGATTGATAATCACCGTAACATAGTATTCTCTATCCATCGGATCCCGACAAACACAACATATAGTATTACGAGATAGATGATCTTGATCATGTTAGGCAGCTCACAAGATCAACAATGAAGCACATAAGGAGAAGACGACCATCTAGCTACTGCGGACCCATAGTCCGAGGGTGAAACTACTCACTCATCACTCGGAGCGATCATGGCGTGAAGAGGTCTCCAGGAGATGACCCCTCCGGCAGGGTGCCGGAGGCGATCTCCTGAATCCCCAGAGATGGGATTGGCGGCGCGTCTCGATGGGTTTTCCGTGTCATTGGCTCTCGGTCTTGGGGGTTTTGTGACGGAGAGCTTAAGTAAGCGGTGGGTCAAGGCGTCCACGGGGCCCACACACTAGAGGCGGCGCGGCTGGGTGGGAGCAGCTGCCAGCTTTGAATCCCCACCTCGTGGCCCACTTCGTCTCCTCTTCGGTCTTGGAAGCTTCGTGCAAAAATAGGACCACAGGCGTTGATTTGGAGTCAATTCGAAATATTTCTTCTTAGGATTCTGAAACCAAAAAGCGGCGGCCAACAGCTCTTGGCATCTTGTTAATATAGGTTAGTGCTTGCAGGAAAATGCGTAAATACGACATATAATGTGCATAAAACATGTGAATATCATCAATAATGTAGCATGGAGCACAGAAATTATCGATACGTCGGAGACGTATCTGAGGCCTCTGTGGGCTGTAGGTAGGCACACCATTTGCACCAATAACAAGCTCTAGCGCTGACCGTAGACAACCAAAGATACTCACACAAGGCGATATAATGGGGCAATGCAACTATATGGAGGAAAGGTTGCAATGCACTAGAGAGACGCTAGCAAAGCTCAACGAGACAACCAAGATTGCTCAACTCTGGTCTGAGTAAAAGAAAACTTAGGCTTTTCACTTGAATTCAACTATCACATTACTTTTCTTTTGTATTTTTTCTTATAACACACGCAACTATGTAGCTCTTTGCTTCTTTCTATTTTTTTGACTCAACTCATGATAACATGACCAGCAAGATAATACAAAGCACCAAAGCCCTAATGAGCAGCGTCGACGGTAAAACTAGTCTCTTACAGGGGATTCCCTAGTCACGTATCGAAGAAACTGTGTCTGCTGGTTGGGAACAAGCACAACGTGCGCTAGGTGGACTCTCGGAGTAACAAGCGACACTAGACGACAAAGCACAAGATGATAGAGTAAAGCTCAAACCCTAAATACTAGATGAAAGACAAAGTTACGCAAAAACAACTACGAAAAGCAACTAAAACTCGAAATTAGTGCAAGCTATGGCTATGGCAAACCCTAACCCTAATTTTTTTGGCTTTTTCTGGATAGGAAAACACTCACAACTCAACTATGGGGTGGATTATGGATGGCTTAGGAAACCCGAGAATCTGATACCAAGATGATAAGGGGTGGCCCGATCTTCTCAGTAAGCAACGGTGGTGATGATGATCACGGGATGATAGCAGCGGAGGAACACGACGATGTAGTGGATGATAACTTGTATGACGCAACGAGATCTCTCGATTGGTCCCTGTCGCCAATGCAACAGCTCTCAACCCTGCAAGATATTCGCAACTCCACACACTTGCGCATGTAGCCGCGAAGCGGTAAGTTGCAACCGTCTAATTCCCAATGGAACGACGGATCACACAAGACTTAAATAGGATCTACACAATATCCAAGCAATATGGTGTAGGGAATTCAATAGTTTTGTAGAGCAAACAACTAAGAACTAGGGTTTATCTTAAAGGTCTAAAACAGCTAGGGGGTCGTCCAAGGCACTTATATAGGCGTTGGGACGAGTTACGGTCGAAAGATACAAAGTAAAACCGACTGATAGATCTGGTGGAACCGGGCGGCCGGTCTGTGGTCCGGTCAACCGGGCTGGTGACCGGGTGGTCCGGTCTGTGGTCCGGTCAACCGGGTCGGAAACCGGGAAACTGCGAAGTTTCCGGTTTCTGTCCGGTACGATACGCTCCGTCCGGTCGGTGGCCGGTTGGCGGCCGGTCGACCGGGCCAGGGACCGGGCTGGCCGGTCTGGGGGCCGGTCTGACCGGGTTCTGGACCGGCCTGGACTTCTTCTTCTCCTCTCGCGCATTCCTCCCGCTCCTCCCTCGCGCGTCCATGAGATATCTTCATGTCCAGCTCCTTGTCCAGCTTCACGTCCATCTTCACGTCCAGCTGCTCCTCTCCTCCTCGTGCGATGCTTGTCTCCTCTTCATACCTGATGATACATAAGTAATAGGACTTAGGTAGTATAAAGTTCTCATCAATCAAAGTATCGTTTAGGAACAAGTTCACCTGTTGTTTAAGTAGCTTCGCACGAGCTCGTGTCATTGGTCCAATCCTGACTTCATTGGACTTGAGCTTCACAGCAGGTTCATCTTCAGTTGGTAATGACGGAGGTAGTAGTGAGTGGGATGTCCTCATCAAAGGAAGGGATTTCTACATAATTTTTGGAATGTATAGTCAGTCTCATAATTTAGGCTTTTGCTAGAGGCTAAAAGCGATAGGAAGTCATCTACCCAAGCATGTAGCCCCTCTGCATGCATTCATCCCACTCTTTTCAGTTCTATTTTTTCTAATCTGCTATTTTTGAACCTTAGAATAGGTATTATCTCTTCTCATATTTGTTTTGAGTGATTCTTTCTCCCGATGAAGTTTGGTTATTAGTTAAAAAAACTATTTTTTCAATTAGTGTTATGTATGAGCGGCATGGCTGATGAGTTCGCATCTTGGGCCAGAAACTTATGACTGAGGTTAAAAAAATCAAGCAACATATTTGCGTACGGTCTTGCTTTGCTTATCTTTCAGTGTGCTTTCTGTCGTTGTTCTTTTCAGTTGCTGGCACTCCTTTTGTACCTGCACTAGAGCATCTCTGAATGTCGTGGGATGAACGTATCGATGAACCACCATCGTGCACTATTGAGCTAACCATCCCTTGGACCAACCCCAACAAACTAACAAAGCGTATGTTGGGGTTCTTTTCTCTGTTTGTTTATTTGGCTTTGTTAGTTTGTTCTCCAACTTATTTTTGTCTAAATGGGTTGGTATTTTGTAGACTTTTCTCCAACTTATTATGGACCTTGTACGGATGGCTGAGTAAAGAAATGTGAAACAATTTTATGCGGTTGTTGTAAATTGCTGGAAATATGGGTTGGTATTTTTCCATTGGAAGTCATATGAAGAGATTTGTATTATGCTCGCTGGAATACTTTACGACTCATTATCTGTATAAGTACTGTGGAATTAGTTAAGGTGCAGCCATTTGAACTTGTATACTGTGGTTTGGTTGCCAGTTATGAATTTATTGCTTCTCTATGTTGTTGTGAGTTTTTCTCTTGGGTTTCAACTTAAACATGTGGGTTTGCTTCAGTTAGAGTGGCAATTACTGAATTTATTGCTTTTCTGCGCTGTTTCTTTTAGTTAGGAGGATTGCGTGATGTTGGTGCGGATATTTTTCTTGGATGATCTAGCAGATAGGACTTTAAATTTTATCTTATATGCAATGTAATCCAAGCCAAGCTTACCTGACGTACAGGGCTGGAACATTGGTAGAAGCAAAGGCTGCATCACAGTACATTAGAGCAACACAACTATCTCAGTACATAGTTCTACATTAGCTTCCAAGAAACTAGGATTAGGATGGTGAGGTAGAGGTATTACAATGTACAACGAAGTATCTTCGGTTGGATGTGTGGATAAATTCAATTTTAGCATATTAACATGCACACGAAGGCAAAGTTACCATAGTTACTATCTTTGATTTAGCAAAGAGAATATGGAACTAATTAAAAAAAATTGTTCCACATGTATAGAGTAGCTTACGCGCCTAGAAAATGGAAATATACCAGTTTATACCACATTAGATCAGCTGGGAGTCAAGCAGGTGCTCAAGCTCCTCTTCCTCCACGAGCTACATGCTGAATCACAACGATGCCAAATCAATTCCAATCGGCGGCAGCAGCTGCACGCCACCGCCTAACCACCTCTTTGTCCTTGGAACATACCGTATCTGGATTGTTGATGCCAGGTGTTCAATCTCCATCAACACCCGGCCATGGATGGCAGGTATTACCTTTCTGCAGCAACATGTGCTTTAGGTCTTGGATCTGGACCGGCGGCGGGGGCTTCATCACGCCTGACGAGCAGGCTTAGCTTGCCTCTTCCTCCAATCGTATGCAGTCCTCGCTTCCCGCCCCTTCCTACACGAGAATCTTTCCTTCCTATGGTTAGGCCATGAAGCGTGGTGTCTTGAAGTCGCTAGAGTCATCGCCCTACTTTCTCAATCTGCCCTCGCTGGGACGACGACATGGCAGTTGGTTGGCATGTCGGCCTTGGCTGCTCAAATGACAGGATAAGTAGGGCGTGATGATGTCTTGCATCTTTGGCTACAAAAAGGTTTTCTTCCTCCTTCCCTCGGCACTCAAGCAGGCAGCCTAGCATTTCTTCTTTTTCATTTCAGTGGTCGTTTTGCGAGCTTCAGTTTTGCTAACCTTTATCAGCTATTCTTTCATTTGTGGATCTTCTCAATTTCATTATACCTTGCTTGACCTAGAGTAGTTGGATCGTTGTAAAAAAATTATGCCCGGCAGAGGCATGGACACGAGGTGAATGGGAAAATTGTGTGCGAGCCAAGATAAATATGATTTTATTCAGTTTAGTAGTATGTCATAATATATATTCATCTTCTTTTTAGACTATGTATGGTTGCTTTGGTTAGCAAAAAAACAAGAGTCCAAAACTGAGAGTATAATGTCTGTGGATCTGCAGCAAATGAACTTTGGTTAATACACTTGCCTCGACATTTTGTATAAGTGTGTTTAGTAGGTTTGTCATTTATTTTTTTAATTCATGCACCAGCTAATCTTCTTTGCTTCAATGGAACTTACAGGTTCTACTTTATCTAAAGTGATCTAACACATAATTGTAGCTTAGGCTTCACTATTTATTTAGAAGGATTACATATGCTATCTATCTATTATATACTAAAAGCAAAATACGGATGTTGAAAAGGCACCGTTAAACCACATCATTAAGATTATTATAATTGTTAGATCTAAAATATGTGCTGAGATTTAATAGAATATTTAAGTTACGTTAAATTAAAATGATCGATAACACGATTTAAGTCAAATTTGGCAAGAATCTAACTTCATAATTATTGGCAGATAAACTCTATAAAAGGAAGAGGTATGGTGGGTGATGTACCTTGGACTCTAGTGCATCCATTAAAATATACAAAACTACATACGTACACAAATATATAGTACATGAAGAATTGGGAGATTTCTATGCTTATATATATATGATATAAGAAGACTATGTACTTTGGTTTTTCATTTCTGATTTTTTTTTTTACGCATTTGAATCATATCTTGGTCAAATCCTAGGTTTGACCAAGATTTAGACAAGTTTAACACGTGAAATGAAAAGTAAGCCTCGATCCTTCTTAGTCACTCTAAAATGAAGCTTTTGGGAGGTTCTTGAAATTTCCATGTTTGAAACCCAAAACCACTTCTCTTCATGATTGACTTCAGTTTAGGGTTAGGGGTAGATATATACATGATTTCTGGTTTGAATATATATGTCTAGACCTTGTTTATCAACATGATGCTTACTATACATATGACATAAGAATGCTATGTGCTTTGGTTTTCATTCTTTTGATTTTTCTGAATTTTTAGGGCCATTTGAATCTTGGTCAAATCCTTGGTTTGACAAGATTTAAACAAGTTTAAAACATGAAAATGAAAAGGAAAGCCTGTATTTACTCTAAAATGAAGCTTTTGGGATGTTCAAATTTCCATGTTTGAAACCCAAAGCGACTTCCCTTCATGCTAGACTTCATAAGATCGACAGGGGGTAGATACATGATTTGTGTAGTTTGGATATGTTAGACCTTGTTTATCAACTTGAATGCTTACGATATGACATAAGAAGACTATGTGATTTGGTTTTCCATTTTTTTTTTTGAATTTTGTGCCCACCCATTTGTATCTTAGTCAAATCTAGGTTTGACCAAGATAATTAAGTTTAAAACATGAAAATGAAAAGGGAAGCATGTATCCTTCTTGGCACTCTAAAATGAAGCTTTTGGGAGGTTTTTGAAATTTCCGTTTGAAACCCAAAACCACATCTCTTCACATGCTTGACTTCATAAGGCAGAGTTTAGGGGTTAGGGGTATAGATACATGATTTGTCTGGTTTGAATATGTCTAGACATTGTTTATCAACTTTATATGACATAAGAAAAACAATGTCATGTAAATGAGTTAACTTGGATTTCCTACCCTTGAATCCATAGGAAACTTTGTTCTAATGCACTATAATAATCAACCGAGTTTTTACAACAGATTGTCACTTCCGTGTGGTGCCTGCGTGAGGTCCCACACTTAGTGAGCACAAGTCACGTGCAATAGGTACGCAAACTCCCGACCATCTTCTTTGTCAAGAAGACGCATCAGGATGCGTATTGGAAATCTGTGGGTCCTTCTGGATCCTTCAGTTGTCCCTCTCACAAAAAAACAAATCTCTCTCATTCTCGGCCTCGCTCGACTCGCTCGCTCACTCGCACCTCCGCTCACTGACAAACCCTGCACAAAAGTCAACATCATCACCCGAAAAAGGGGAACACCATAATGCTCTCCTTCTTCTCTCCTTCCGAGTGATCCCTCTTCCTCCGAGTTTCACTCAACGGGCAAACACACATGTGCTGCATAGTAATAATAAAAAGGTAGAAAAATCAACCTACGAATCTATAATTAAATAGGTTAAACTAGGGTTTTGCCCGGTACTACAGATCAAGGTTCGAACCTTGTTTATCAACTTGAATATGCTTACTATATGACATAGAAGACTATATACTTTGGTTTTCATTTTTATGAATTTTTTAATTTTCCCATTTGAATCTTGGTAAATCCTAGGTTTGACCAAGATATAGACAAGTTTAACACGCAGTAGCGAATAAGTAAGCACGGATCCTTCTTAGTCACTCTAAAATGAAGCTTTTGGGATGTTCTTGAAATTTCCATGTTTGAAACCCAAAACGACCTCTCTTCATGCTAGACTTCATAAGATCGACCGAGTTTAGGGTTAGGGGTAGATACATGATTTGGATGGTTTGAATATGTCCAAACCTTGTTAATTTATCAACTTGAATGCTTACTATATGACATAAGAAGACTATATGCTTTTGTTTTTCATTTTTCTGATTTTTTTGAATTTTATGCCCATATATTTGAATCTTGGTCAAATCCTAGGTTTGACAAAGATTTAAACAAGTTTAAATTATGAAAATGAAAAGGTAAGCATGGATCCTTATTAGTCACTCTAAAATAAATCTTTTGGGAGGTTCTTGAAATTTCCATGTTTGAAACCCAAAACCACTTCTCTTCATGATTGACTTCATAAGACAGAGTTTAGGGTTTTAGGGGTAGATATATACATGATTTTTCTGGTTTGAATATATATGTCTCTAGACCTTTGTTTATCAACTTGAATGCTTAATATACATATGACATAAGAATGCTATGTGCTTTGGTTTTTCATTCTTTTGATTTTTTTTCTAAATTTTTAGGCCCATTTGAATCTTGGTCAAATCTTTGGTTTGACAAGGATTTAAACAAGTTTAAAACATGAAAATGAAAAGGGAAGTCTGTATCCTTCTTAGTCACTCTAAAATGGAAGCTTTTGGGATGTTCTTGAAATTTCCATGTTTGAAACCGAAAACGACTTCCCTTCATGCTAGACTTCATAAGATCAACAGGGGGTAGATACATGATTTGTCTGGTTTGGATATATCTAGACCTTGTTTATCAACTTGAATGCTTACGATATGACATAAGAAGACAATGTGATTTGGTTTTTCATTTTTCTGATTTTTGAATATTGTGCCCACCCATTTGTATCTTCATGAAATCCTAGGTTTGACCAAGATAATTTAAACAAGTTTAAAACATGAAAATGAAAAGGGAAATGTAACCTTCTCAGTCACTCTAAATGAAGTTTTTGGGAGGTTTTGAAATTTCCATGTTTGAAACCCAAAACACTTCTCTTCATGCTTGACTTCATAAGACAAAGTTTGGGGTTAGGGGGTATAGATACATGATTTGTATGGTTTGAATATGTCCAAACCTTGTTTATCAACTTGAATATGCTTACTATATATGACATAAGAAGACTATGTACTTTGGTTTTTCATTTTTCTGATTTTTTTATTTTGATATTTGAATCTTGGTCAAATCCTAAATTTGACCAAGATTTAGACAAGTTTAACACGTGAAAGGTAAGCCTGGATCCTTCTTAGTCACTCTAAAATGAAGCTTTTGGGAGGTTTCTTGAAATTTCCGTGTTTGAAACCCAAAACCACTTCTCTTCATGATTGACTTCATAAGACGGACAGAGTTTATGGTTAGGGGTAGATATATACATGATTTTTCTGGTTTGAATATGTCTAGACCTTGTTTATCAACTTGAATGCTTACTATATGACATAAGAAAACTATTTGCTTTTGTTTTCATTTTTCTGATTTTGAATTTTGATGCCCATTTGAATCTTGTCAAATCCTAGGTTTGACCAAGATAATTTAAACAAGTTTAAAACATGAATATGAAAAGGGAAGCATGTATACTTCTTAGTCACTCTAAAATGAAGTTTTTGGGAGGTTTTTGAAAATTCCATGTTTGAAACCCAAAACCACTTCTCTTCATGCCTGACTTCATAAGATAGAGTTTAGGGGTCAGGGGGTGTAGATACATGTGGTTTGTCTAGTTTGAATATGTCTAGACCTTGTTTAACAACTTTAATGCTAACTATATGACATAAGAAGACTATGTGCTTTGGTTTTTCATTTTTCTGATTTTTTTGAATTTTATGCCCATAAATCTTGGTCAAATCCTAGGTAGAAAAATCGATATACGAATCTATAATTAAATAGGTTAAACTAGGGTTTTGCCCTGTACTACAGATCAAGGTTCAAAAAAATCCAACTACGGGGTTCGAACAACACGATTCTAATCCAAATTTTTCGACCTCATCCAAATGGCCTCAAACTATAGGGTTAGGGGTATAGATACATGATTTGTGTGGTTTGGATATAACCTTGTTTATCAACTTGAATGCTTACGATATGACATAAGAAGCCTATGTGATTTGGTTTTTCATTTTTCTGATTTTTTTGAATATTGTGCCCACCCATTTGTATCTTCATGAAATCCTAGGTTTGACCAAGACAATTTAAACAAGTTTAAAACATGAAAATGAAAAGGAAACCTGGATCCTTCTTAGTCACTCTAAAATGAAGCTTTTGGGAGGTTCTTGAAAATTTCCATGTTTGAAACCCAAAACCACTTCTCTTCATGCTTGACTTCATAAGACAGAGTTTAGGGTTTAGGGGTAGATATATACATGATTTGTTTGGTTTGAATATGTCTAGACCTTGTTTATCAACTTTAATACTTACTATATGACATAAGAAAACTATTGCTTTGGTTTTTCGATTTTTTTGAATTTTGATGCCCATTTGAATCTTGTCAAATCCTAGGTTTGACCAAGATTTAAACAAGTTTAAAACATGAAAATGAAAAGGGAAGCATGCATGTAATCCTTCTCAGTCACTCTAAAATGAAGTTTTTGGGAGGTTTTTGAAATTTCCATGTTTGAAACCCAAAACCACTTCTCTTCATGCTTGACCGTAAGACAAAGTTTAGGGTTAGGGGTATAGATACATGATTTGTATGGTTTGAATATGTCCAAACCTTGTTTATCAACTTGAATATGCTTACTATATGACATAAGAAGACTATGTACTTTGGTTTTCATTTTTCTGATTTTTTTAATTTTCTGCGCATTTGAATCATATCTTGGTCAAATCCTAGGTTTGACCAAGATTTAGACAAGTTTAACACGTGAAAACGAATAAGTAAGCCTGGATCCTTCTTAGTCACTCTAAAATGAAGCTTTTGGGAGGTTCTTGAAATTTCCATGTTTGAAACCCAAAACCACTTCTCTTCATGATTGACTGAGTTTAATTAGGGTTTTAGGGGTAGATATATACATGATTTTTTTGGTTTGAATATATATGTCTAAACCTTGTTTATCAACTTGAATGCTTACTATGACATAAGAATGTTATGTGCTTTGGTTTTTCATTCTTTTGATTTTTTATGAATTTTTAGGGCCATTTGAATCTTGGTCAAATCCTTGGTTTGACCAAGATTTAAACAAGTATGAAAATGAAATGGGAAGTGTGTCCTTCTAAGTCACTCTAAAATGGAAGCTTTTGGGATGTTCTTGAAATTTCCATGTTTGAAACCAGCGACTTCTCTTTATGTTAGACTTCATAAGATCGACGGGGGTAGATACATGATTTGTCTGGTTTGGATATATCTAGACCTTGTTTATCAACTTGAATGCTTACGATATGACATAAGAAGACAATGTGATTTGGTTTTTCATTTTTCTGATTTTTTGAATATTGTGCCCACCCATTTGTATCTTCATGAAATCTAGGTTTGACCAAGATAATTTAAACAAGTTTAAAACATGAAAATGAAAAGGGAAGCCTGATCCTTCTTAGTCACTCTAAAATGAAGCTTTTGGGGAGGTTCTTGAAATTTCCTTGTTTGAAACCCAAAACCACTTCTCTTCATGCTTGACTTCATAAGACGAGTTTAGTGTTTTAGGGGTAGATATATACATGATTTTTCTTGTTTGAATATGTCTAGACCTTGTTTATCAACTTTAATGCTTACTATATGACATAAGACTATTGCTTTGGTTTTTCGATTTTTTGAATTTTGATGCCCATTTGAATCTTGTCAAATCCTAGGTTTGATCACCAAGATTTAAACAAGTTTAAAACATGAAAATGAAAAGGGAAGCATGTAACCTTCTCAGTCACTCTAAAATGAAGTTTTGGGAGGTTTTTGAAATTTCCATGTTTGAAACCCAAAACCACTTCTCTTCATGCTTGACTTCATAAGACAAAGTTTAGGGTTAGGGGTATAGATACATGATTTGTATGGTTTGAATATGTCCAAACCTTGTTTATCAACTTGAATATGCTTACTATATGACATAAGAAGACTATGTACTTTGGTTTTTCATTTTTCTGATTTTTTTAATTTTCTGCGCATTTGAATCATATCTTGGTCAAATCCTAGGTTTGACCAAGATTTAGACAAGTTTAACACGTAAAAGGAGTAAGTAAGCATGGATCCTTCTTAGTCACTCTAAAATGAAGCTTTTGGGAGGTTCTTGAAATTTCCATGTTTGAAACCCAAAACCACTTCTCTTCATGATTGACTGATGTTTAATTAGGGTTTTAGTGGTAGATATATACATGATTTTTCTGGTTTGAATATATATGTCTAGACCTTGTTTATCAACTTGAATGCTTACTATACATATGACATAAGAATGCTATGTGCTTTGGTTTTTCATTCTTTTGATTTTTTCTGAATTTTTAGGGCCATTTGAATCTTGGTCAAATCCTTGGTTTGACCAAGATTTAAACAGGTTTAAAACAAAAATGAAAAGGTAAGTATGTATCCTTCTTAGTCACTCTAAAATGAAGATTTTGGGATGTTCTTGAAATTTCAATGTTTGAAACCTAACGACTTCCCTTCATACTAGACTTCATAAGATCGACGGGGGTAGATACATGATTTGTCTGGTTTGGATATATCTAGACCTTATTTATCAACTTGATTGCTTACGATATGACATAAGAAGACTATGTGATTTGGTTTTCCATTTTCTGATTTTTTTTTAATTTTTTGCCCACCCATTTGTATCTTCGTCAAATCCTAGGTTTGACCAAGATAATTTAAACAAGTTTAAAACATGAAAATGAAAAGGAAGCATGTATCCTTCTTAGTCACTCTAAAATGAAGTTTTGGGAGGTTTTGAAATTTCCATGTTTGAAACCCAAAACTTCTCTTCACATGCTTGACTTCATAAGACGAATTTTAGGGGTTAGGGGTATAGATACATGATTTGTCTGGTTTGAATATGTCTAGACATTGTTTATCAACTTTAATGCTTACTATATGACATAAGAAAAATAATGTCATGTAAATGAGTTAACTTGGATTTCCTACCCTTGAATCCATAGGAAACTTTGTTCTAATGCACTATAATAATCAACCGAGTTTTTACACCAACAGTCTGTCACTTACATGTGGTGCCCATGCGTGAGTCACACTTCAGTGAGCACAAGTCACATGCAATAGGTACGCAAACTCCCAGCCATCTTCTTTGTCAAGAGAAGACGCATCAGGATGCGTATTACAGTAAGGTCCTTCTGGATCCTTCGATTTGTCCCTCTCACAAAAAATCAAATCTCTCTCATTCTCGGCTTCGCTCGACTCGCTCGCTCGCTCGCTCGCACCCTCCTGCTCACTGACAAACACTGCACAAAAGTCAACATCATCACCCGAAAAAGGGGAGACACCATAATGCTCTCCCTTCTTCTCTCCTTCGAGTGATCCCTCTTCCTCCGAGTTTCACTCGACGGGCAAACACACATGTGCTGCATAGTAATAATAAAAAGGTAGAAAAATCAACCTACGAATCTATAATTAAATAGGTTAAACTAGGGTTTTGCCCAGTACTACAGATCAAGGTTCAAACCTTGTTTATCAACTTGAATATGCTTACTATATGACATAAGAAGACTATGTACTTTGGTTTTTCATTTTTCTGATTTTTTTAATTTTCTGTGCATTTGAATCTTGGTCAAATCCTAGGTTTGACCAAGATTTAGACAAGTTTAACCACATAAGCAAACTAAGCATGGATCCATCTTAGTCACTCTAAAATGAAGCTTTTGGGATGTTCTTGAAATTTCCATGTTTGAAACCCAAAACGACCTCTCTTCATGCTAGACTTCATAAGATCGACCGAGTTTAGGGTTAGGGGTAGATACATGATTTGTATGGTTTGAATATGTCCAAACCTTGTTAATTTATCAACTTGAATGCTTACTATATGACATAAGAAGACTATATGCTTTTGTTTTTCATTTTTCTGATTTTTTTTTGAATTTTATGCCCATATATTTGAATCTTGGTCAAATCCTAGGTTTGACAAAGATTTAAACAAGTTTAAATTATGAAAATGAAAAGGTAAGCATGGATCCTTTTTAGTCACTCTAAAATAAATCTTTTGGGAGGTTCTTGAAATTTCCATGTTTGAAACCCAAAACCACTTCTCTTCATGATTGACTTCATAAGACAGAGTTTAGGGTTTTAGGGGTAGATATATACATGATTTTTCTGGTTTGAATATGTCTAGACCTGGTTTATCAACTTGAATGCTTACTATACATATGACATAAGAATGCTATGTGCTTTGGTTTTTCATTCTCTTTTGATTTTTTTCTAAATTTTTAGGCCCATTTGAATCTTGGTCAAATCCTTGGTTTGACCAAGATTTAAACAAGTTTAAAACATGAAAATGAAAAGGGAAGTCTGTATCCTTCTTAGTCACTCTAAAATGGAAGCTTTTGGGATGTTCTTGAAATTTCCATGTTTGAAACGACTTCCCTTCATGCTAGACTTCATAAGAATCGGCGGTGAATACATGATTTGTCTGGTTTGGATATATCTAGACCTTGTTTATCAACTTGAATGCTTACGATATGACATAAGAAGACAATGTGATTTGGTTTTTCATTTTTCTGATTTTTTTGAATATTGTGCCCACCCATTTGTATCTTCATGAAATCCTAGGTTTGACCAAGATAATTTAAACAAGTTTAAAACATGAAAATGAAAAGGAGAGCATGTATCCTTCTTAGTCACTCTGAAAATGAAGCTTTTGGGAGTTTTTTTAATTTTCCATGTTTGAAGCAAAACACTTCTCTTCACATGCTTGACTTCATAAGAGAGTTTAGGGGTTAGGGATATAGATACATGATTTGTCGGTTTGAATATGTCTGACCTTGTTTATCAACTTTAATGCTTACTATATGACATAAGAAGACTATGTGATTTGGTTTTCATTTTTGTTTTTTTATTTTTCTATTTGAATCTTGGTCAAATCCTAGGTTTGACAAGATTTAGACAAGTTTAACACGTAAATGAGTTAACTTAGATTTCCTACCCTTGAATCCATAGGAAACTTTGTTCTAATGCACTATAATAATCAATCGAGTTTTACCAACAGTGTCACTTACGTGTGGTGCCGCTTGAGGTCCACACTTGGTGAGCACAAGTCCGTGCAATAAGTACGCAAACTCCAGCCATCTTCTTTGTCAGAGAAAACGCATCGGGATGCGTGTTAAATACAATGGATCCTTCGATTTGTCCTCTCACAAAAAAAACAAATATATATTATTCTCAAGCCTCAGCTACGCTCGCTCGCACCTCCTCCTTGACAAACCCTGCACAAAGTCAACATCATCACCCGAAAAAGGGAGACACCATAATGCTCTCCCTTCTTCTCTCCTTCCGAGTGATCCCTCTTCCTCAGAGTTTCACTCGACGGCACACATGTGCTGCATAGTAATAATAAAAAGGTAGAAAAATCAACCTACGAATCTATAATTAAATAGGTTAAACTAGGGTTTTGCCCAGTACTACAGATCAAGGTTCAAACCTTGTTTATCAACTTGAATATGCTACTATGACATAAGAACACTATGTACTTTGGTTTTTCATTTTTCTGATTTTTTTTTAATTTTATGCATTTGGATCTTGGTCAAATCCTAGGTTTGACAAAGATTTAAACAAGTTAACAAAGCGAATAAGTAAGCCGGATTCATCAGTCACTCTAAAATGAAGCTTTTGGGATGTTCTTGAAATTTCCATGTTTGAAACCCAAAACGACTTCTCTTCATGCTAGACTTCATAAGATCGACCGAGTTTAGGGTTAGGGGTAGATACATGATTTGTATGGTTTGAATATGTCCAAACCTTGTTAATTTATCAACTTGAATGCTTACTATATGACATAAGAAGACTATATGCTTTTGTTTTTCATTTTTCTGATTTTTTTGAATTTTATGCCCATATATTTGAATCTTGGTCAAATCCTAGGTTTGACAAAGATTTAAACATGTATGAAAAGGTAAGCATGGATCCTTTTAGTCACTCTAAAATAAATCTTTTGGGAGGTTCTTGAAATTTCCATGTTGAAGCCCAAAACCACTTCTCTTCATGATTGACTTCATAAGACAGAGTTTAGGGTTTAGTGGTAGATATATACATGATTTTCTGGTTTGAATATGTCTAGACCTGGTTTATCAACTTGAATGCTTACTATACATATGACATAAGAATGCTATGTGCTTTGGTTTTTCATTCTCTTTTGATTTTTTAAATTTTTAGGCCCATTTGAATCTTGGTCAAATCCTTGGTTTGACCAAGATTTAAACAAGTTTAAAACATGAAAATGAAAAGGGAAGTCTGTATCCTTCTTAGTCACTCTAAAATGAAGCTTAATTTTGGGATGTTCTTGAAATTTCCATGTTTGAAACCAAAACGACTTCCCTTCATGCTAGACTTCATAAGATCGACAGGGGGTAGATACATGATTTGTCTGGTTTGGATATATCTAGACCTTGTTTATCAACTTGAATGCTTACGATATGACATAAGAAGACAATGTGATTTGGTTTTTCATTTTTCTGATTTTTTTGAATATTGTGCCCACCCATTTGTATCTTCATGAAATCCTAGGTTTGACAAGATAATTTAAACAAGTTTAAAACATGAAAATGAAAGGGAAGCATGTATCCTTCTTAGTCACTCTGAAATGAAGCTTTTGGGAGGTTTTGAATTTTCCATGTTTGAAACCCAAAACCACTTCTCTTCACATGCTTGACTTCATAAGACGAGTTTAGGGGTTAGGGATATAGATACATGATTTGTGTTTGGTTTGAATATGTCTAGACCTTGTTTATCAACTTTAATGCTTACTATATGACATAAGAAGACTATGTGATTTGGTTTTCATTTTTGTTTTTTTTTTTTTTGCCCATTTGAATCTTGGTCAAATCCTAGGTTTGACCAAGATTTAGACAAGTTTAACACGTAAATGAGTTAACTTAGATTTCCTACCCTTGAATCCATAGGAAACTTTGTTCTAATGCACTATAATAATCAATCGAGTTTTTACACCAACAGTCTGTCACTTACGTGTGGTGCCCAGCTTGAGGTCCCACACTTGGTGAGCACAAGTCACGTGTCGCCAAACTCCCAGCCATCTTCTTTGTCAAGAGAAGACGCATAGGGATGCGTATTGGAAGTCTGTAGATCCTTCGGTTGTCCCTCTCACAAAAAAAACAAATCTATCCTATTCTCGGCCTCGCTCGCTCGCTCGCACCTCGCTCGACAAACCCCTGCAAAAGTCAACATCATCACCCGAAAAAGGGAAGACACCATAATGCTCTCCCTTCTTCTCTCCTTCCGAGTGATCCCTCTTCCTCCGAGTTTCACTCGACGGGCAAACACACATGTGCTGCATAGTAATAATAAAAAGGTAGAAAAATCAACCTACGAATCTATAATTAAATAGGTTAAACTAGGGTTTTGCCCAGTACTACAGATCAAGGTTCAAACCTTGTTTATCAACTTGAATATGCTTACTATATGACATAGAAGACTATGTACTTTGGTTTCATTTTTCTGATTTTTTTAATTTTCTTCGCATTTGAATCTTGGTCAAATCCTAGGTTTGACCAAGATTTAGACAAGTTTACACATGAAAACGAATAAGTAAGCCGGATCCTTCTTAGTCACTCTAAAATGAAGCTTTGGGATGTTCTTGAAATTTCCATGTTTGAAACCCAAAGCCACTTCTCTTCATGCTTGGACTTCATAAGACAGAATTTAGGGTTGGGGGTAGATACATGATTTGTATGGTTTGAATATGTCCAAACCTTGTTAATTTATCAACTTGAATGCTTACTATATGACATAAGAAGACTATATGCTTTTGTTTTTCATTTTTCTGATTTTTTGAATTTTATGCCCATATATTTGAATCTTGGTCAAATCCTAGGTTTGACAAAGATTTAAAAAGTTTAAATTATGAAAATGAAAAGGTAAGCATGGATCCTTATTAGTCACTCTAAAATAAATCTTTTGGGAGGTTCTTGAAATTTTCATGTTTGAAACCCAAAACCACTTCTCTTCATGATTGACTTCATAAGACAGAGTTTAGGGATTTGGGGTAGATATATACATGATTTTTCTGGTTTGATATGTCTAGACCTGGTTTATCAACTTGAATGCTTACTATACATATGACATAAGAATGCTATGTGCTTTGGTTTTTCATTCTCTTTTGATTTTTTCTAAATTTTTAGCCCATTTGAATCTTGGTCAAATCTTGGTTTGACCAGGTTTTAACAAGTTTAAAACATGAAAATGAAAAGTGTATCCTTCTTAGTCACTCTAAAATGGAAGCTTTTGGGATGTTCTTGAAATTTCCATGTTTGACCCAAAACGACTTCTCTTCATGCTAGACTTCATAAGATCGAGGGGGTAGATACATGATTTGTCTGGTTTGGATATATCTAGACCTTGTTTATCAACTTGAATGCTTATGATATGACATAAGAAGACAATGTGATTTGGTTTTTCATTTTCTGATTTTTTTGAATTTTGTGCCCACCATTTGTATCTTCATCAAATCCTAGGTTTGACCAGGATTTAAACAAGTTTAAATCATGAAATGAAAAGATAAGCCTGGATCCTTCTTAGTCACTCTAAAATAAAGCTTTGGGAGGTTCTTGAAATTTCCATGTTTGATACCCAAAACCACGTCTCTTCATGATTGACTTCATAAGACGGAGTTTAGGGTTTTAGGGGTAGATATATACATGATTTTTCTGGTTTGAATATAAGTCTAGACCTTGTTTATCAACTTGAATGCTATATATATGGCATAAGAATGCTATATATGTGCTTTTGGTTTTTCATTCTTTTTTATTTTTCTGAATTTTTAGGCCCATTTGAATCTTGGTTAAATCCTAGGTTTGACCAGGATTTAAACAAGTTTAAAACATGAAAATGAAAAGGTAAGCATGGATCCTTCTCTCACTCTAAAATGAAGCTTTGGGATGTTCTTGAAATTTCCATGTTTGAAACCCAAAACGACTTCGATCTCTTTATGCTAGATTTCATAAGACTGAGTTTAGGGGTTAGGGGGTAGATACATGATTTGTCTAGTTTGAATATGTACATAGTACTCCCTCTATAGGAACTTGGAGAAAGCAACTGTTGTGCCACACAATTTTGTTGTTTTCCTATTTTTCTTTCATGAAGCTTTACGATGTGGTTCGTGTGTGGGGATCAAGCTCGTAATCTCGTTTCAATTACACAACCAACTACTCTGCTCATCCTTGCATGTAATTAACCAATATAGGAATTTGATTCCACGGAACTTTTTCAGTACATAAGTCTCCTCCTTAACTCCTCTAGTCTCTACCAAGCCGGCCGCCTCGCTACTTCCCTAGCTTCCTCCCTACAGCACACCTCGCCCCCGTACGCGAGCTAGGTCCAGCCGGAGATGGGGCACAGCCGCCCCCGCTGGAAGAATGCTCAGAGGAAGTCCGGGCAGGAGGACAAGGGTGACGCCATCCCGGATGAACTTCTCGGGCTGGTGTTCCTGCGCCTCACCTCGCCTCTGGATCTCGTCCGCGCCGCGTTCGCCTGCAGGAGCTGGCGCAAGGTCATCGCGGCGGAGGACTTCCGTGTCCTCTCCGCTCGCCACGGCGCGCCATCCTCCATAGTCGCCGGCCACTACCACATCAGCTTCTCCCATTGTCACTATCGGCCGTCTGGCTTGCTGCCCCACTTCGTTCCCTCTTCCTCGTCATGTTGGGCCGGGGTCGCCGCAAATAATCTCGCGCTCGACTTCCTCCCACGGGCGCCAAACGGCGACCTCAGTTTGGAGCTCGCCGACTCTCGGGGCGGCCTCCTACTCCTTGCGGACTTCGACCACACCGAACACGGAAAGCCTTTCGAGCAGCCTTCACGTCTCGTCGTCTGCGATCCCCTGGCAGGTCAGTACGTGACGGTCCCTCCACCCCCTGCTGTTTCGCACACAACATTCGTAAGCTTGTTCCTGGGCGCCGCCCTCCATGGCGAGGACGCTGCGGCGCGCATCAGTCTGTCAAATTACAGGGTGACGTGCCTGATCTATCATGACGGCATCTGCAAGACCTGCGTGTTCTCGCCTGGCCCTGGTGGCCACGCTTGGACCTCCTCCGGCGCCATCGTGCCTCTCCACGCCACGCACACAGGCCTGTCGGATATCCTCTTTGTGGGGTGCAACGCCCGTTTCTTCCAGTGGTACGTGTTCGGTGGGCTCGGAAACTTCATTCTTGCTCTCGACAGAGAATCCGGCGAGCTCTCACGCTTCGAGAGAGCTCGAGACGAGGACTGGCTTCACACCGTGCCGATTGAGATGCTGGGCGGGCCCTCGCGCGTGCTGAATTGGTACGTGCTAGAGCTTCCGTGGCCACCTACCTTCCGAGCTTGCTTATCCTAGGATTCTGGCTTCCTGGGTTGGATTAGTGTCGGCCATGGTGTCGTCGACATGGTCTGGAGGTTGAAGACGAAGGGCATCTCAAGGATTTTGTTGTAATTTCGTTTTTGTTCAGGTGTTTTGTACTATTTGATGTTTCTCTTAATGCCAGAGGGTTTATTTGCACTAGTCATACTTGACATAGCTGTACGTTTTGAAGATTACATTTAACTTGTTCATCATGATCCGAACTTCTAACATACTCTTAATGCCACGTAGGAGGTAGTAATACACACTTTTCGCATTTGGGCCAAATATAAAGTACTACCTCCATTTCAAGGAATAAGGCGCACGCGTACTCCAAGACGTATCTTTTGGTCAGATTACCTTGACCATTGAATTGACAAGACAATACACAGAGCATTGGGGCGTGCTCGATGGTGCTAGCTGCGGCTATACAGACATGTGATAGGCATCGCGGAAGCGTCGCAAATAGAAAACAAATCATATTTTTTGGGGGAGGATGTTTTGGCTCCTGGTTGCGTATGCTCCCTTTAGTTTGAACTGCAACATCTATATATTTTGAAATGTAAAAAAATTCCAAACAAAAAATTAATCTTTTCATCTTCACATGCTAAGAGCGCATAAAGTCTTTCCATAAAAAACTAAATTGTCGTTTGGGCTATGTAAAAAAGATAAAATTTATTGCTAAAAATAAAGCTGTTTATCATACTTGCTTTTGTCTTCTTACATCAACCACAAAAAATATCGGCTTTTCACGAAACTACACGAACACACATAGATTATCGAGAAGTACATGCGGATTTTTTTGTTAGAATTTTTTGAAAATTAAAAATATGTTTTTTTGGGTCGAGGTAGCATATCCGCCCAATAGCCGAATTAAATTTCCGATTTTTTTGGACTGACAATTTCATCGGGAAGACATGGATGCGCGCAGACGGCGTGCAAGGCAAGGCATCGATTTGACCGGACGTACTTAGGGCAGGTCAGGCTGCCAGCGTACTTATTTCGGGCAGGTGAGGTACTAGAACTCAAAGTCCTCCTCAGCGTCTCTCTCTCTCTGTCTTTATTGAGTGTACTAGCGCGCGTTCAGGGACTCAAAGTCAGGGAAATGTTTGAGATGCAAAGTAAGAGAATATTTACCAGTATAATTGGTTGATTAGAAGATTAAGTGGTGAAATCACAACAGATTGGAGCAGTACATGGTGGAAACCGCAAAATATCCTTCCAAATGGTGTTTTTGTGCAACATACGAAGTATGAGGTGGTGGAACTTGAGGCCAGTGACTTTACTTACTCCAAAATGCAACTTTACGTACATGAGCCATCGGATCAAGATCCAACGGACACAGTTGATCCAGAATTTGTAGTCACATTTTAAGTTGCTCGAAAAAAATCGAAAACATTACAGTAAGATATATATCTTTCTTAAGTATTCTGGTAAAGTTTTACTTCATTTGAAAATTGAGTTTAATTTTAAGTTTAAAATTTGGATCAACCATGTGCGTTGGATCTTGATCGAATGACTCACGTACAAGTCGCCAGTGAAGTCACTGGATCTCGTTCCTTGGTGGAATCTGCAATTCCCTCGCCTATATATACTATACAAGTCGAAGACTACGACCCTCTATCCCTATCTCCTTCACATCCTCTAAATTCATATTCCCATTTAGAATCGTTGGGCATGGAGGTTCCCCCTGGTAGCTTTAGAGCTTTTGTCGACGATGCTAATTTGAGAAGACTGCTCACCTACGGTTTGTGCTCTCAATCCGCACAACCTCCATTTTGGCGGGTTAGTACTTTCTTCACTAGGTTCATCAAGATGTATTTTAATTTGGGCTAACAGTCGTGTTAATTTCCTTGTATTAAGCAGTGTTGTTCGTGCAAGAAGGTTGCATGCGACAGCTGCGCTAGGAACCTGCCCGGTGGCGCGTGCCCGGGATGCCAGGGCGTCTTCCAAGGTGAAAGTCCTCCATCTGAAAGCATGGACTTTTCCCGTGAATGTGTTATGGAAAAGAATGTGGTGAGAAGAACGTTCATCTGCGGTTTGTGCTCTCAAATCGCACGACGTCCACTATAACGGGTTAGTACTTTCTTCACTAGGTTCCACCCAGCTGTATTTTTCTTTGGGCCAACAGTCATGTTATTAAGCAGTGCATTCGCATGGGGGAGGGACATCACATTGCATGCGGAAGCTGCTTAAGAAACCTACCCAGTCTCGTGTGCCCGAACTGCGACGACATCTACGAAGAGGATGAGGATTTAAGTAGATTTGCCTCCTTGTTTAAGGTGGATTGCAGCAACGATGGTTGCGACATGAGCGGCGACTTGCTCGAATACTTTCAACATGAGGCGACGTGCCCGCATGCGCCAACGAGACGGTAGGTGGTTGATCTTGCCGGTCTCGATGGAGAAGATGATCGCGCTTTGAGGCTAATCTGAGCTCGGTGGAGAAGGACCGGATGGAGTTTCCTTTTCTAGAACTAGAGTTCTTTTTGTACTTTTGGATGTCTTGTCTGTAGTTTCCTTTTACTTGGAGGGTCCTCCTAGCTTGCAGTCTGTAATCCCACCGTCATCATAATATAAAAGCAGTGTCGCCAGGTCCTTCGGGACATTTCTGTGTTCAAAAAATGTATGATTTTAGACATGTCGTCTATTTATGTGTGCGATGTTGTATCATCTATTACCGTGATTAGTTTGAACGTGTCCATGTCCTAGAACAAAACTTCGGCATGATGTACTTGTATGTTTAATTGAATTCGACCAAGTATAATGTGGAACCGGTCATTGCGAGCATATGGAGATTGCGAACCGGTAATTGACAGGTGGTACATGCTCTATCTTAATCTTGTTTATCTAATGGTAATTGCGATTTATGCGGTACTGAAATAATTAGTTTTAGTTATAAACAGGGACTCTTCGGACGGGGGCTCCTTTTCAAACAAGACCGGGGAGATTTATGAAGTGCTAGAAGGGAACAAATTACTACATGAGTGTTTTGCGTGAAATGGTTAAAATTTGTAGTGGCAGATTGCCGCCAATGCAATTTTTCATGTGGTTGATATGGTAGGATGGACATTTCCAAAATTTCACGAATTATTTCGGTTTGTGACCATATATTAAATTAGTTTTGGGCTCATTTCCATTTAATTTGAAATTTCAACGCGAAGTACACGAAGTACAATTAAAAAAGGGGAAACTATATATACGTGATGTGCACTAAATGTGTGGTACCCCCCAAAAAATGACCAAACATATGCGTTGCATCCAAGTACGTAACACCCATATGGCAAACGAAAGCATTGAGTAGTTGTTTGTGATGTAAGTAATCTACATATATATCAAAATACCAAACATGGCACACCAAAATATTTTTTAGAAGAACTTACCAGATTTTGGCACCATGCATGTTGGAGTTTTTTTTTGACAGAATCCATCTTGGAGTTCGCATGGCTCTCTTCCGAAGTGAGAGGTGAGTTGGTTAATGCTAGAACCATGGCAAACTTCCGAATGTTAGTAATTTATCATGGATTCATCATTTGTGATGAAATACCTAGGAACAATGCCAAACATGACCTACCTATGTTCTTGAGAATATTCCCTTTCACCGATTTTGGCACCATGTGTGTTTTTAAGTACGTTTGCATGCCTTCTTGATTGGTTATTAAAATACCATGTCAAACTGTCGATACATGGAAAATTCCTTTGCTACAATCAAATAAACTTCGGGCTCCTTTTATTCAAAGGAATATGGAGGGCGTAGGAATATGAAAGGTGCATGATTGGAATGTTATGCCAAGTTGAATCCTATAGGAACATGATGTGTCTTTGATTGTGGCAAAGGAACTTTTCCATGAGGTATTAGCTAATGGTTTTTTCCTATAAGATTTGCACTACAAGATTCCTATATGAATAGTTCCTATGAATCAAATGACTTGTATAGGAATTTTTCCCATAAGAACCAAATCCAACATAATTCCTATGACAATCATATGAATCAAAGGAGCACGATTCCCATAGGATTCAAGTAGACATGACATCCCAATTCTATGATTTTCCTTTTCCTATACTTTCCATTTCCTATGAACCAAAGGAGGCCTAACTAGTTGGCCATACTGAAACAATTGCCAAATAAATGCCGTGCATCCTATGGCCCCCGTGAGTTTGACCTAAATTTGAAATCATGGTAAAAGGTGCTTAAAATAGGCAAATAAAAGCATGTAGTCAATTTTTTTTGGATGTACTACCTAGGGAAAATACCAAACATGCCATAATGCAAACTGTGTTTTAGAGAGTAGCCCTTCAAAAAAGTTGGCATCCACTTGTTGATTTTGCTATCGACATGACAAAATAACTGATCAGATGACCAAGTGGTAAAAATTGCAACAGATTAGACCACCACATGGTGGAATATGCCCAAGAGGCAATAATAAAATGGTTATTATAATATATCTTTGTGTTTATGATAATGTTTGCATACCATGCTATAATTGTATTAACCGAAACATTGATACATGTGTGTTATGTAAACAACAAAGGAGTCCCTAGTAAGCCTCTTGTATAACTAGCTTGTTGATTAATAGATGATCATAGTTTCATGATCATGAACATTGGATGTTATTAATAACAAGGTTATGTCATTATGTGAATGATGTAATGGACACACCCAATTAAGCGTAGCATAAGATCACGTCATTAAGTTCATTTGCTATAAGCTTTCGATACATAGTTACCAAGTCCTTTCGACCATGAGATCATATAAATCACTTATGCCGGAAGGGTACTTTGATTACATCAAACGCCACTGCGTAAATGGGTGGTTATAAAGGTGGGATTAGGTATCAGAAAAGTATGAGCAGGCATATGGATCAACAGTGGGATTTGTCCATCCCGATGACGGATAGATATACTCTGGGCCCTCTCGGTGGAATGTCGTCTAATTAGCTTGCAAGCATATGAATGGTTCATAAGAGATGACATATCACGGTACGAGTAAAGAGTACTTGTCAGGAGACGAGGTTGAACGAGGTATAGAGATACCGATGATCAAACCTCGGACAAGTAAAATATCGCGTGACAAAGGGAATCGGTATCGTATGTAAATGGTTCAATCGATCACTAAGTCATCGTTGAATATGTGGGAGCCATTATGGATCTCCAGTCCCGCTATTGGTTATTGGTCGGAGAGAAGTCTCAACCATGTCTGCATAGTTCGAACCGTAGGGTGACACACTTAAGGTTTGATGTCGTTTTAAGTAGATATGGAATATGGAATGGAGCTCGAATGTTGTTCGGAGTCTCGGATGGGATCCGAGACATCACGAGGAGGTTCGGAATGGTCCGGAGAATAAGATTCATATATGGGAAGTCATTTTCCGGGGTTCGGAAAAAGTCCGGTGTTTTGACCGGAGCTTCTAGAAGGTTTTGGAAGGACCGGAATAGTCCGGAATATTATGGAAGGTTCCGGAAGTGTCCGGGACGACCCGGGATGTCTAAGGAAGTCCGGAGGGTTCCATAATAGGTGCAACCACGTTGCCTTAAGGGAAAAGGAGTCTTTCCTTAATGCAATTTCGGAATTGGCAAAAGAGTCCGAGTAGGACTAGGTTTTCGGAACCGGAAACCTATCGGAACTCAGTCAAACTTGGGGGCAGGTTTTTGGACGACCCAAGGGGCTTGGCCACCTATTTAAAGAGGCCAAGGGGCACCCCAAGGGCACCACAAGTCGCAGCCCTAGCTCCCCAAGTCGCAGCACCACCCTGCGCCCAAACCCTAGCTATTCCCTCCTCCTTCTTCTCCCGCAGCGCTTGCGGCGAAGCCCTGCCGGAGATCTCCACCACCACCGTCACCACGCCGTCGTGCTGGCGGGATTCCGAGGAGGATCTACTACATCCGCTGCCCGCTGGAACGGGGAGGAGGACGTCGTCTTCATCAACACCGTACTACGTGTGACCGAGTACGGAGGTGCTGCCCGATTGTGGCACCGTCAAGTTCTTCTACGCGCTTTTGCAAGCGGTCAAGATCTTCTACGCGCTTTTGCAAGCGGCAAGTGATCGACTACATCCACCACGAGATCTAATCTCGTTAGGCTTTGGAAATCTTCGAGGGTTAGTCTCATGATCTTCTCGTTGCTACCATCTACTAGATTAGATCTTGGCTTGTGTTTCGTTCTTGCGGTAGGAAATTTATGTTTTTTCTATGCTCTGATCCTACAGTGGTATCAGAGCAGTGTCTATGCATAGATTGGTTACACGAGTAGAACACATTGTTTTGTGGGCGTTGATGCTTTGTTGTCTTTAGTTCGTGTACTTTGCATCTTGCGGCATGGTGGGATGAAGCGGCTCGGGCTAACTTTACATGACCGCGTTCATGAGACTTGCTCCACGTTCGACATGCAACTTGTATTGCATAAGTGGCTTTGCGGGTGTCTGTCTCTCCCACCATAGTGAAGATTCAATTTACTCTTTCTATTGACAACACTAGTATCACCGTTGTGGTTCATGTTCGTAGGTAGATTGGATCTTACTCGAAAACCCTAAACCACGTAAAATATGCAAACCAAATTAGAGGCGTCTAACTTGTTTTTGCAGGGTTTGGTGATGTGATATGGCCATGATGTGATGATGAATATGTATGAGATGATCATTATTGTATTGTGGCAACCGGCAGGAGCCTTATGGTTGTCTTTAAATTTCATGTTGAGTAGTATTATCAAAGTAGTTGTAATAGTTGCTACATGGAGAACAATCATGAAGACGGCGCCATGGACCTTGACGCTACGCCGACGATGATGGAGATCATGCCCGTTGATGATGGAGATCATGTCCGTGCTTTGGAGATGAAGATCAAAGGCGCAAAGACAAAAGGCCATATCATATCACATATGAATTGCATGTGATGTTAATCCTTTTATGCATCTTATTTTGCTTAGATCGCGACGGTAGCATTATAAGATGATCCCTCACATTAATATCAAGATAATAAAGTGTTCTCCCCTCGTATGCACCGTTGTACAGTTCGTCGTTTCGAAGCTGATGATCGGATGTGATAGACTCTACGTTCACATACAACGGGTGTAAGCCATGTTTACACACGCGGAATACTTGGGTTTGCTTGATGAGCCTAGCATGTACAGACATGGCCTCGGGACAACGGAAACCGAAAGGTTGAACACGAGTCATATGGATGATATGATCAACATGTTGATGTTCACCATTGAAGCTACATCATCTCACATGATGATCGGTTTTGGTGTAGTGGATGTGGATCGTGTACCACTTAACAACTATGAGGGATGTTGTATTAAGTGGGAGTTCATTAGTAATTAGATTAAAACTTGAACTAATTATCATGAACATAGTCTGAATAGTATTTTGAATTAAATTTGTAGAATTGGCATCCGTTTTCTACCATGCGTTAGTCTTGTAATTGAGATTGAAATACTGTTAAGTCTGACAAATAACTTTACGGACTGGTACCGTATTGTTAAAGAATCAAGAAATGATTAAGTCCTATTGCAAACTTTTAGTAAACCTCACATTGTTGATTCAAAGAACAAAGGTTTCAATTAGTACCTAAAATCATCTTGTCTCCATGAAACTTGAAGTTCAAATCCGTTTGAAATTAAAGTAAGGAGCTGAAAATTTTGTTTTCAGAAATAAGCGAGGTATGAGATATATGTGATATCTAAGACCTTATTTCAAGGTGATAGAATATAATTTGGTGAGACTACATAAACTCATAAGTTTTATGGGAATGTACGAAGGTTGAAGACGCCAGGCGTCCCAATCCTCCAACTATTGGGGCACTAACAATATTCGCATATCCATGAAGTGATCGTCCTTAGTATGCACCGTTGCTAAGACTCGTCGTTTCGAAGCATCTCGTGATGATCGGGTGTTATAGATTCTACGTGTGCATACAACGGGTGCAAGCCAGATTTGCACATGCGAATACCAAGGTTAAAACTTTATGAGCCTAGCATGTACAGACATGGTCTCAGAAAGTCATCATGATACAATGGATAAAATTATGAGTGAAATTGTTCATCATATTACAAGGTTACTAATAGTGAAATCCGGAACACTTGTCATATGATGATCAACTTCAAAGTAAGAACCTCAAGGTTATTGGTATTTGACCAATGGACCTAGAAGTTATTGAAGGTGAAGTGTTTTTCTGAGAATGAGGAAAGCTAAAAGAGAAACTACAAAAGATATTTTGGCAGAAAGAAAGAAAAGACTAGAAAGTCTAGCTCAGGTGTATATAAATGATATACATGTTATGGATGTATTCCTTGTTTGGTCACATAATGAAATTCTTGGGTATTTGTACCAGATTGGTTAGTATGAGATGTCATACAATACAACGCAATACAAGAATACGATGGCCTAAGTGACTGATAAGGAATATGGTAATAATCACTTCTGGAACAAAAATAAAGTGTTATTATGTTCGTCGTTGGCATTCTATCTAGCCCTTAGAATTTATAATAAAGAACTTAATAATTGTTATTTTGCTCTAGTCAAATGAAAACAATGAGTTATGACATTACTCCATATACGATGGATAAGTTATTATAAATCTTAATGGTGAAACACACATACATAACACTGACGCTAAAATGCCATAAGGCAAATGATTTGAATTCCACTTATTTGTGGAACCGCCATTTAGGTCATGTTAGAGAGGAACGCATGAAGGAACTCCATGCAAATGGATTTTTGGAGTCATTTGATTTTTGAATCGTTTGGCGCTTGCAAATCTTTTCTAAAAGAGAATGACTGAAATACCGTTCATAGGCCAAGAGTTGAACGGGCAACTAACTTAGTGGAAACATGCATGATGATGTATGTGGTTCACTGGGCATAGTTGTGTGCGGGAGATTCTTCTACTTCATGAAAACTTCCAACAATGAATTGAGTATATATTTGTGGATATATTCGATAAGGAAGAAGTTTGAAACATTTGAATGGATTCAAATAAAGTTCAGCATGAAGTGGAAATCATCGTAATAGAAAAGTCAAATATCTATGATTGGATCATGGTGGAAATATTTGAATTACGAGTTTTAGCGAACATCTAAGAGAGTTATGAAATTGTTCTACAACTCACATTTCTTGGAATATCATAATGATGATAGAGTATCCGAGAGATGTATCCAAACCTTGTTGGATTAATGATGAGATAATAAAATTGACGCCATTATATTTTTTTTGTGGATTATGCTTTAGAGACTACCGCTTTTACACTAAATAGAGCATCATCATGATCCGTTGAAATGACACCATACGAGTGTTATGTGTGGGCTTGAACCTAATAGTCTTTCTTATTTTGGTATGCATAGCATAAATAAATGAGTTGCAACCAAAATCGGATGAATGTCTTTGTTGGTTATCCCGAGAGATTTGAGGGAATTCTTCCCACAATGGAGACAAAGACAAAGTGTTTGTCAATATTGCTTATTTCCAAAAATTGTTTTCTAGAGAAATATTTGAGTGGGAGAGGACTGTGAGGCGATAAGGTTTATGAACTGAGCATAATGATGAGTAGCGCAAAGCATGGAAATGGTTAGGGCAGTCTGGCGATCATATCCCTGACTACAAAAATGTTTAGCCATGGAGAATCTAGTACCTATTGAACCTTGTAGGTTTGGTTTACTTTGTGATCAAATAAATGATTTGTGAACAAAGGATTTATTTTGAACAATGATAAACCAACTACAAACAAAGAAGTTATGATGGGCTGACTCCGTTAAAATGGCTATACGCCATGAAATCCAAGATAGATGAATACTTTTTGAAAGTAAATGGATCTATGAAATTGATGGACTTGGATGAAATATCCTTGAAGAAGCTCAACTTGTCGAAAAGTTGTTTACGACAAAGTTCAAAGAGTTGGACTACGATAAGATTAGATCTTCCGTAGCAATGCTTATAGTCTATGTGGATTATTCTAGTAATCGCTACATATTTCTTTTATGAGATATGCTAGTAGGATGGCAAAATACATTACTTAACAGAAGTGTGTATTAAAGGTGTATACAAGATACAACCAAGAGTTTTGCTAGTCCGTAGAATACTAGATAGGAATACAAACTTCAATTGGATGAAGTGAGTATTGCGGAGTTGGAATCTTCACCGGATGAAATAGTCAAAGAGTTTTGATTTCATCAGAAACGATGAAGGTGCTTGCATTTGCAAGAAATTAAGTGGGAGCGCTGAGACATATTTGTAATACTTTATGTAGCTGACATATCGTTGATTATAAATATTGTAATTATATAATTGATTAAAAGGTTTCATTGAGAATTAGCTTCAATGAAAGGATATGGACTGAAACATATTTAGTGTCAAGATCTATGAAGATAGATTGAAACACATAATAAGTTTAAGTCAAAGTACATAGAATAAATATTGAAGTAGTTCAATATAAAATTATAAAGAAGGTGTTCTTTTCATGTGACTCAATGAGTTAAAATACATGAGTGATTATAGATCACGTATAATATGTACATAATCAGATGTCCTATGCTCTAAAGTGTATGAGCATATACCAGAATGATTCATGTGATATGATCATTGGACAAACAGTAAGAATATCCATGTGTGCTTCAGAAGAATTAAGGATATATATATATATATAGTTTTATATGGGTAATGACAAACAAATCGATGTAAGGTGTTGCACCGATACTTGTTTGGTCACATATAAGAATTAATTTCAGATCTCAATTAGGCTAAGTGTTATTAAAAAGGTAGCACAATGCTAGATTTAGAAGAGTTCTAAATGTTGTGACGGATTCTACAAACGAAGGTAGAATATGTCATTGTTTTGACAATGACTAAAGATGTTAAGTCAAAAAGTTCTTTGAGAACTTGGTGTAGTTCCGATAGTGTCAGAACTTTGAAGCTATATTGTGTGTGACAATATTAGTGACATATTTCAGACCGCGGAATTAAGGTTCCACCAGAGGACTAAGCATATATGCCGACTCATTTGGAAAATGAGTGATGCGTTGAGACGCAAATGAATTGCAAAATACGTACGTTTTACGAGCATGTCAAACCTGTGGGCTAACCTCTCAGTAACAAAACATGATAAAGCCTTAGGAGCCGGTATATCTTTACAAATGTAAACTAGATTATTGACTCTAGTGCAAGTGGGAGATTTGTTGGAGATATACCCAAGAAGGCAATAATAAAATGGTTATTATAATATATCTTTGTGTTTATGATAATGTTTGCATACCATGCTATAATTGTATTAACCGAAACATTGATACATGTGTGTTATGTAAACAACAAGGAGTCCCTAGTAAGCCTCTTGTATAACTAGCTTGTTGATTAATAGATGATCATAGTTTCATGATCATGAACATTGGATGTTATTAATAACAAGGTTATGTCATTATGTGAATGATGTAATGGACACACCCAATTAAGCGTAGCATAAGATCACCGTCATTAAGTTCATTCTATAAACTTGATACATAGTTACAAGTCCCTTCGACCATGAGATCTATACTCAATCACTTATGCGGAAGGTACTGATTACATCAAACGCCCTTCGTAAATGGGTGGTTATAAAGGGGGGATTAAGTATCCGGAAAAGTATGAGTTGAGGCATATGGATCAACGGTGGGATTTGTCCATCCCGATGACGTATAGATATACTCTGGGGCCTCTCGGTGGAATGTCGTCTAATTAGCTTGCAAGCATATGAATGGTTCATAAGAATGACATATCAGTCGTAAAGTACTTGTCGGAGACGAGGTTGAACGAGGTATAGAGATACCAGATGATCAAACCTCGGACAAGTAAAATATCCCGTGACAAAGGGAATCGGTATCGTATGTAAATGGTTCGATCGATCACTAAGTCATACGTTGAATATGTGGGAGCCATTATGGATCTCGGATCCCGCTATTGGTTATTGGTCGGAGAGAGTTCTCAACCATGTCTACATACGAACCGTAGGGTGACATACTTAAGGTTTGATGTCGTTTTAAATAGATATGGAATATGGAATGGAGCTCGAATGTTGTTCGGAGTCTCGGATGGGATCCAAGACATCACGAGGAGGTTCGGAATGGTCCGGAGAATAAGATTCATATATGGGAAGTCATTTTCCGGGGTTCGGAAAAAGTCCGGTGTTTTGACCGGAGCTTCTAGAAGGTTCTAGAAGGACCGGAATAGTCCGGAATATTATGGAAGGTTCCGGAAGTGTCCGGGACGACCCGAGATGTCTAAGGAAGTCCGGAGGGTTCCATAATAGGTGCAACCACGTTGCCTTAAGGGAAAAGGAGTCTTTCCTTAATGCAATTTCGGAATTGGCAAAAGAGTCCGAGTAGGACTAGGTTTTCGGAACCGGAAACCTATCGGAACTCAGTCAAACTTGGGGGCAGGTTTTTGGACGACCCAAGGGGCTTGGCCACCTATTTAAAGAGGCCAAGGGGCACCCCAAGGGCACCACAAGTCGCAGCCCTAGCTCCCCAAGTCGCAGCACCACCCTGCGCCCAAACCCTAGCTATTCCCTCCTCCTTCTTCTCCCGCAGCGCTTGCGGCGAAGCCCTGCCGGAGATCTCCACCACCACCGTCACCACGCCGTCGTGCTGGCGGGATTCCGAGGAGGATCTACTACATCCGCTGCCCGCTGGAACGGGGAGGAGGACGTCGTCTTCATCAACACCGTACGTGTGACCGAGTACGGAGGTGCTGCCCGATTGTGGCACCGTCAAGTTCTTCTACGCGCTTTTGCAAGCGGTCAAGATCTTCTACGCGCTTTTGCAAGCGGCAAGTGATCGACTACATCCACCACGAGATCTAATCTCGTTAGGCTTTGGAAATCTTCGAGGGTTAGTCTCATGATCTTCTCGTTGCTACCATCTACTAGATTAGATCTTGGCTTGTGTTTTCGTTCTTGCGGTAGGAAATTTTTTGTTTTCTATGCTACGAATCCCATCACCACCACATGGTGGAAACTGCTAAAAATCGTGAAAACTGCGAAGAAAAAGTTAAAGTGGTGGTTTGTGCAGCATATGGAGGATTGAGTAGTAGAAGTTGGATGTGCACTACCGTGTGCCCGTGGTAATGTTCGCCTATTATGATGATGGCAAGAAAAAATGATGTTTTCTCTGCTGAAACTGTCCCGAGCTGATTTGACGAGACAAAATACAGCTACACGGCGTGCAAGGGACGGCTATACAGTACATTAGCTTCTTCTCGGGTCACACGCCTGCACCACAGGTGCAGTAAGTGCAGCAGAGACCAGAGAGAGAAGGAACGCCCGTATTATATTTGATTTCAATTCATATTGTTTTTTTCCTTGCCTCTCCGTCTTCTTCACCGCCATCTTCTCGGTGTTTTCAAGAGTGATTATCAAGTGGAGAGACAATTGCATTGGGAAAGTCTCTCCACTTGATAATCTCTGTTGAAAAACTCGCACGTCTTGTGAAATGTGAAGGCTGCACGCGTGGGGAAGGGAGACGCAAACGCCGCACCGCATCATTAGTAGTATACCTTTCTCTCCTCAGGCACCCCGGCTGGCCGCCCGCCGCAATAGTTCCTTGCATAGCGCTTGCCGTCTCCTCCAAAAACCCCCAGCGCACTTGCATCCGCCATCCACCTAAATCCACCGCCGAGTACCTTTCTGTCCTCACCACCGCCGCTGCGCCTATTCCCCTGTCCAGCAGATCCGCTCCGCTACCTGCTACACACTTCGAGCAGACGACTGCGGCGTTGCGTGTGTCGCCGCCGTGTCAGATGGAGGCGGAGCCGCTCAACTCCCGAAGGCGGGTCGAGCCAGATCGGGAAGAGCCTCCGTCGAGCCTCGACCTCATCAGCCGCCTCCCCGACGAGATGCTGCACATCATCATCTCCCTCCTGCCCATGATATCCGCTGTAAGGACAACATTGCTCTCCAAACGGTGGCGCCACCTCTGGCGCTCCGTCCCACTTAACCTCCTCGTCGGCGACAACGACCTCATCAGCCGCCTACCGGACCAGATTCTCCACATCATCATCTCCCACCTGCCCACTATATCCGCTGTAAGCACAACCTTGGTCTCCAAACGGTGGCGCCACCTCTGGCACTCCGTCCCACTTAACCTCGAGATCGACGACGAACTCGCCAAGCAAAACCACAAACGCATCGCCGCGGTCTCCAGTATCCTCGCCGCTCACCCTGGCCCCGCCAGAAGCGTGTCAATCGACCCCTTCAGAACCACTTGCAAGGTCGACACCACGCTCGACAGCTGGTTCCGGTCCAGCACCCTATCTTGCGTCGAGAACCTCAGATTCGATGCTGGAACAGTGATGCGCTCCTTCCCGCTGTCCGCGTTCCGCTGCGCGCCCACGCTGCGCATTGTCAGCATTTCTACTTGCTATTTGCCCGAGATTCATGCCAACTCCATGCTTCTTTTCCCCCAACTCAAAAGGCTCTTGCTCTATGACGTCTACATCTGTAAGGCGACGAACATCGACCGCCTGTTCACCCGCTGTATTGTGCTCGAGGCACTTCACCTTGAGGGGGTCCACGGGTTCACCCAACTCAACATTCAAATGCCAAATCTTCGTACAATTAGTGTGGCTAGCTATTGGAAACGCAACACCACCGAACTTATTCAGTTAGACACGGTGCAAATTATGGATGCATCTTGCCTCGAGAGATTGGTCATATGTGTTCATGATGTTCCACTACTAATCCAGGTCGCCAACGCACCAAAGTTGATGGTGTTGGGCTTTGCGTCGTACCCTGGCTGCCAACTTGTTATTGGACGCATAAACTTTTTGGTAGAACAGCCTTCTTCTTGTTGAATTAACTCACATTTTTGTTATTTTTTTGACATATGTACCATTGTCCTGTAGAGGATGATGCCCATAAGCTTGGAAAATTCTCTGTGCACAGTGAAGAACTTGGTTCTAAAATCTGACGGCCCTCGTCTGGATCAACTACTTGCATTTCTTAGATGCTTTCCCTGCACGGAGAAGCTATATATCCAGGTAAATTCGTTGTTGTTAACTGTTTACCACTATGAGCAAAAACTGTAGAGTTACATGGAGTTAACCTGTTATTAGCCTAGATCAGTTGAACAATTGTACTAGAAGAACATCCACAATGGAGTTATATTATGTTGGTTCAAAACTAAACTTCTTGTCATACAATGTGTTGTATCTTGTGCATCTGTGAAGTTTCATATAAACACATGATAATATGTGATCTGTGTAAAAAAGAGAAGACATATGTAAATAGTGTGACTTACTATTTACACATCATTTGTTCTTTTTTTGTGTAGATCACATATTATCATATTTTTGGATGAAACTTCACAGAAGCACATGATAGAACACAATGTATGTCCAGACTTTTAGTTTACATTTTTTTTGGAAACTTGGAAGTGTCAAAAGAAAAATGGGGTGCACCCGCAACTAGTTGCGGATTGGAGTTTCCCATGTTGGTAACCTTTCCCCAACTTTACAATGACAATAACAGATGTAAAAAAGTGCATCTATCAAATTGGAACGTGTCAGGGGATTATGTTGTTCCACGGTCCTCAATTAACACATGATTCAACTCACCTGAGATATTCATTAGTTGATAGCTATGAAGTACTTTGTTATTGTACTGACTACTTAATTTGACTTCTTTGCAGTTTTATAGAACCGGCAATAAGGTTCATGTGCTGCATAATGAGCCAGCCTGTCCCATTGAATGCCTTGATCTCCACCTCAAAGAAATTTCGATTTCTGACTACCGAGGAAGGAGAAATGATGTTATTGTCTCCAGGTTCTTTATACAGAACACTAGAATGCTCAAAGTAATGAATTTTGGTGTAAGATATCATCACAAGAAGATCTGGTGGGATACCCAGTTCAAGCACCTAGACCTGAAGAACACCGCTTCTAGAGATGTTGATTTTCAGTTTGGATATTTACCATCCTTAGATAAGTTCAGCTCGGACGGTGTTCTTAGCTGGTTGGTACATGACTTGTCAGTGGCTGATCCCTTTGCTAGAGGGATATATGCAAGAGATGGGCCAATTTCTGCATAGTGTTAGTTTAACTCCCTATATTTTGTACTGGTCTGAACAATATATTTTATCACTCTGTTAATGTAGTTCAGACTTGATGTTATTCTTGTGAACATGGTCTAATATTCTAATGCTTTCGCGATGTATGTACTACTAGTGATATATACAGAAGCTAGCAATTGGTTGACAAAATTTACTAAAAAAAGCCTGTAACGCATGTTCACATTCAGTTCGTCAATGCTAGTGTTCACAGAGGAAAGGTTTATTGTTCACAGAGGCTGACATGTGGGGCCCATGAGCCAGCAGAGTCCTCAACGTTTCAAAGGCGGCAGGGAATCAAAAAAAAATGAAGTAGCCAAATCGGGTAAAAATAACTCCCAAGAAAGGAAACTTTTTTGTAAATGAGGACGTCATGCGGGTCCCATTTTGCGGCAGCGGTCTCGGTGTTTTCCAAAGGCGGCATATGATCGAAAAGAAAAAGGCAAGTGACCAAATGTCAGGAGCCAAAAATAATCCAAGATTTAGTGTACATAGAGGATGACATGTGGGTCCCATTTTGCAGCAGCGGTCTCAATGTTTGAAATGCGGCTTGAGATCAAAAGAAAAAGAAAGTAGCTAGAAATTAGGGGGTCAAAAAAATCCAAGAAAAGAAAGTTGATGGACATATCTGGACATCTGGGCCTTCGAACTATCGTGCTGGAAGCCTTTTGACTCGTACAATTTAAGCCCACTCCAAAACAGGAAAGTCCTATGCTTGGCAAAAACAAAAAACAAGGAGATTCAACATATAAGTTTGTTTATGTAAAAACAAAGATTTAATTTATCCCTTTGCAATAGCTCAGAGCGAAATACACTGTTTATTGTCTGCAAAATAATCAAGATATCACATGTTTCTTGTACGGGGAGGCTGACATCAGGGACCCATCAGCCAGCAGCGTCGTCAACGTTTTAAAGGCGGCAGGGGATCGAAAGAAAAAATAAACCAAAAATCAGTTGGTAAAAATCCAAGAAAATAAACATTTATCGTTCTAAGAGGATGACATGCGGGACCCTTGAGGCAGCAGCATCCTCAGCCTTTGCATAAAGAGGATTTGCGGTGCGGGAGAGAGTGACATTGGGGACCACTTAGACCACTTTAGCGTGCCAACGTTTAAAAAGGCGGCGGAGATCGAAGAAAAATAAGCCGTCGGTTGACAATAAAACCAAGAAAAGAAACATTTACCTTTCATAGGGGATGACATGCGGGACCCATGAAGCGGCAACATCCTCAACTATTCAAAGCTGGCGAGGATCAAAGAAAAAATGAAATCTTGAAATTAAGTAGGGTAAATAAATCAACAAAGGAAACTTTTATTGTTCATAGAGGATGACATGCGGGACCCATGAGCAAGCAGCTTACGTTTCAAAGTCGGCATGAGATCGAAAGAAAAGGCAAGTGACCAAATATCGGGAGCCAAAAATAATCCGAAACTTTTATTGTTCACAGAGGATGACATGCGGGTCCCATTTAGTAGCAGCGGTATCACTTCGGCAGGGGATCGAAAGAAAAGGCAAGTGACCAAATATGAGGTGCCAAAAAAATCCAAGAAAAAAAACATTTACCATAGTACATAGAGGTGTTACCCTCCAAAACCCCCCGACGGGCTGGTTAAGCAACACGAAGAGCCGGGAAGCTCCCGGGGCAGCAGGTGGATCCCTTTGGCACCTCGCGTGGATCCCTTAAATCTTTGGCACATCACGCGGTTGCTTCAGGAAATTGCCACCTGACTCGACCCGATCAGGAAGGTGTTAATGCCCGATTGTTCTGCATGGTAGACAAGTAAGCATTAAATCTGACCCTATCGGCTCTCGGGTTTCCGTGGATCGGCTCAAGAAGCCCGTCGCTAAGTCCTGATGGATTTACGTAAGCATGGGGATCTGCTTGATCGAGAATAGCTAAACGATCCACGACGGTTTAGGGTTTTCACCGCATGACCGGAACGTCCTACGTGTGATCGGGCCTAGCAGCTACGAAAGATGATGCAAACTACCCCTCAGAGAGCCCTAAAATAACATAGCAGTGATTCCCGGAACATCCCTTGCAGGAACGGTAAACAACACCTAGCGCACTACCGGATCGTCCAGCCCCTTATAAGGCCTAACTATTGCAGATATTAAACTAATCCTTGCGAAGCAAGGAGCAACTATTAACGGATCGGATCTACTAAGTAACGAACAAGCAAGATGCTGCCCTTACACCCGTAAAGGTGTAAGGGCAGCTAGGTGTCGAGGGACGGCATTGCCACGCAGATATGCACGAGAAAGCATCAATGCAAGCCCCTAAACACCTAAAGATAAGTAGTGTTACTCGCCATCAACAAGGCTTCAGCACGAAGCGGTACAAGGTAACAAATAAACGTACTGCCCATTTCTAGATCGCTAGATGCGATCACAAGCGACATGCCACAGGAGAAACCCTAGTGGAAGGGGTGCGTGCGCCGTATTTTGTGTTTGGTTGAACGATGATTGTCCTCCTTTCTAAAACCTAGATACATATTTATAGTCCAAGGGACTTTCTAATTGAGGCGTGCACCTAACCGTGCACGGGCCAGACTCTATCTTTTAATCTAAACACGATACGATCTACTATATTACAGATACATGGGCAACTTAGCCCAAACTCTTAGCGCAAGGCCGCTTCGAAGATGCTCCACGTGTACGTCCTTCAAGCCCATCTTCACTTACGGCCCATCTCCTGATTTGGCCAAAATCGGGTGGTAACACATGCCCCCTGGTTTTGATAATGATAATTGCAAAACCATCTGCACTCCTTCGAAGGGTCATGTCGTGGCGGAGCGAGCCGTCGCGGTATTCTTCATGATGGCGTCTTCCCTCCTCAACTTCTCTTACGATTTGGCCGGTTATTTGGCACCACGTCTTCGAACCTTGTAACTGATAAATAAGCTATATCCCCTTTTATTTGGCCCTTCACCGTAGCTCCTCCTTCCCTCCTCGCACTAGCACTTCCAAAAGCCCTCCTCGGCCAACATGTCTTCTTCCTCTTCTTCTCCCTGTCGGGTCTTTCCACCAATCTTCCCCTTCTCGCGGCAAGAACCTTGGAATGGGACCCGCGGGGCCACGCGGCGCCCGCATCCGTCGACGCCATGGCAGGGCGGGGTCAGTCGACCCACGACTCCTCCGTCTGGTCTGAAGATGACCAGTCCCTAACGGACGGGGAGAGCGACCTTCGCTTCCTCGCCATTGGGTCGTCGGAGGAGGGAAGCGACGACGACGGCTTCTCCTGGGATGGTCCCTCCTCCGCTGAGGAGGTGAAGGAGGAGGGAAGAGGAGAAGGACGATGCCTCTTACGACGGCCGCCCAGGCCAGCGTCTACGCCCATGGCCGGGCAACATGAGCGACCGACAGCGACGATGCGGCAGCCGGCGAGGACAAGGACAATGAAGGTCCGCCCGGAGAGTCGCCTATAACGTGACGAAGAACCGGCCGGGAGCGACACCCGGCAGCTGACAGCGATGATGAGGGCAGCAGCGGCCCTTAGATAGGATAGAGCTAGGAGTAATAGATTAGGGCAATGTATCCCTCCAGCAGTTCCTTTTGAGAGTGATACGTCTCCGTCGTATCGATAATTTCTTATGTTCCATGCCACTTTATTGATGATATCTACATGTTTTATACACATTATATGTCATTATTATGCGATTTCCGGAACTAACCTATTGATGAGATGCCGAAAGGCCAGTTGCTGTTTTCTGCTGTTTCTGGTTTCAGAGTAAAGAAATATTTTCGGAATCGGACGAAATAAAGACCGAAGAACCTTATAATTCCGGAAGCTACGGGAGACCGCAGGAGGAGGGACGGGGAGCCGGGGGCTACACCACACCCGGCGCGGGCCGGGCGCATTTTGTGGGGTCTAGGCACCCCGTGATCTTCAGGCTCCCTCTCTTAGCCTATTCTAGCCTCTCGACCTAAAAACAGGGAAGACGGGCAGAAAACCTTCGAGCCACGCCATCGCGGAAATCCAAGATTCGGAGACGAGAAGTCTCGTTCGAGCACCTATTTGGACGGGGAATTGCCCAGTCGTCTCCAATATACTCACCCTTCATCTTCACACCATCACTGCCTCCATGATGAGGAGGAGTAATTCACCCGGGGCTGAGGGCTCATTTGTAACTATGTGGTTCATCTCTCTCTTTATGTGATCTAGTTGAATATCATCTATGTGCTACTCTAGTAATGTTATTAAAGTACTCTATTCCTCCTCCACGTGTGTAATGGTGATAGTGTGTGCACCGTGTGAGTACTTGGCATAGGCTATGATCATGATCTCTTGTAGATTGCGAAGTTAACTATTGCTATGATGGTATTGATGTGTATTATTCCTCCTACATATGCATGATGGTGATAGTGTGCATGCTATGTTAGTTCTTGGTGTAATTATGTTGATCTATCTTGCACTCTAAGGTTACTTAAACATGAATATCGAATACTGTGGAGCTTGTTAACTCCGGCATTGAGGGTTCGTGTAATCCTACACAGTTAGTTCATCATCCAACAAAAGAGTGTAGAGTAGTCCTATTATGTGATCATTGTTGAGAGTGTCCACTAGTGAAAGCAGGATCCCTAGGCCTTGCTTCCAAGCATCGAATCTCTGTTTGTTTACTGTTTTGTTGCATGTTTACTCGTTGCCATATTTTATTCAGATTGCTATTACCACTCTAACCATCCATATTACTTGTATTTCACTATCTCTTCGCGGAACTAGTGCACCTATACATCTGCCAAGTGTATTTGGTGTGTTGGGGACATAAGAGACTTCTTGCTTTGTGATTACAGGGTTGATGGATATCTTTGACCTCTTCCTCACTGAGTTCGATAAACCTTGGGTGATCCACTTAAGAGAAACTTGCTGTTGTTCTACAAACCTCTGCTCTTGGAGGCCCAACTTCTGTCTCACAAGAATAGAAACACTTGTAGACATCAAGCACTTTTAAGTATGGATTCTTGTGAGGAAAAGGTGGTACTCACACTCAGGTTCAAGTGCTTGATTGCTTTTACACAGCCATTGTGTGTACTGAGAGAGCTATTTCCTTTAGACTACGCAATTACATCTTTTGTTTCTTGTTTACACTAGTTAGGCATAATGGACAACAAAGAGCTTCTTATTCTATTTCCTGATTTAAGACATGGATGGTTTGATGCGAAAATTAAAAAACCTATGGAACCTTATTTACATGATAGTAGCAATGTTATTAGTATGAATGCAATTACTGCTAATGCTATGAAGAAGTCTAAGCTTGGGGAAGCTAGTTTACATAAAAATAATCTTTTTAGCTCCTCCGCTTTGGAAGAAATATTTTGCTCTGATAATGCTTTATCTCCCATATGCGATAACTCTAATGATGCTTCTGATATTTTAAATCCACCTGCTGAAAGTATTCCGTATAAAATACCTATGGAAATTATTGAACGTGTTATGGATAACCGCTATGAAGGGGATGGAACTGTCCATCCTAGGAATCATTTACTGTTTTTGCATGAATTATGCGGGTTATTCAAGTGTGCAGGTATTTCAATGGATGAAGTTAGAAAGAAATTATTTGTTATGTCGCTATCTGGTGAAGCGGCGCATTGGTATAAACTATTGAAGGACGGGCGCTCTCTTGATTGGAAGGATATTGTGCCTCTATTTTATTCCAAGTTCTATCCTCCAAGTGAAATTCACAAAGATCGAAACCATATATATAATTTTTGGCCTCATGATGGAGAGAGTATTGCCCAAGCATGGGAGAGATTGAAGACTTTAATGCTCAAATGCCCCAATCATGAGCTTCCAGGTAATATCATCATTGATAATTTCTATGCAAGACTTTCTTTTCAAGATAAGACCTTGCTGGATACTACTTGTTCTGGATCATTCACGAGCAATAAAGAAGAGTTTAAAAGGGACCTTCTTGATCGGATTAAGGAGAACGCTGAAGATTGGGAGAATGACAAAGGTAAAGAGTCAGGTATAAACTATGATTATGAATGCATTGAAACTTTTATGAATACTGATAAATTTCGAAATATGAGTGCTACTTATGGTCTTGACTCTCAAGTTGCTGCAAATCTTTATAAAGCCTTTGCTTCTCATTTAGAATTGCCTAAAAAGAATTTTGATAAGTATCATGAACCTTTTAAAGAGGCTTGCATGAAGAATGACATTGTTGTTAATGATTGCAATAAGCATGCTCAAACTCCTAAGAATGTGCTATTTCCTATAAGCATGTTAATTTTTGTGGAATACATAGACCTTGTGGAGTTAATCAAATAGAAGATGAATATTGTATCCATCACAGAAATGAAAAAACTAGAAAGTGGTCTAGAGCTCTAGATGATCTTGGAGAAAAAGTGTGTGCCCTCTATCCTTTTATTTGTGAACTTTGCCATAGAGTTGGTCATTTTAATTTTCAATGTTCCTCCAATGATAATTCAAACCCCATGAGTGCTGCAAATTTGTATTGTGATGATGAAATTATTCCTAATCAGCATGATGAACTTACCTTATTTTTGAAGTGTGAAGAGTTATCAAGAAAAATTTCTTTGTTAAATATTAACGATCTTGATATTGATGATGTCCTGCATGGGTGTCTTTCTTATTGCATTAATAATTGCCATACAAATACTTACATACAGAATATTTTAGAAGATGACACCTTGCCAAAATATGATAGGACCGCTGTGTGTTTTCAACTAATTAATGAAAAGGAGGGATCCTCCCAAGTTTCTTCTATTGTTTCTAAAAGTAAATCAGGTTATGCGGACAAGCCACCCTTCAAGCCTCTTCCTCCTAAAGAAGGGAACGAGGAGAAGGAAGAGAAGAAGAAGAAGAAGAAGAAGAAGAAGGGAACGAAGAAGAAGAAGAAGGAGAATAAAAAGAAAGAGGTAACGGCGTATCCCCGCGTGAACGAGATAACGCTAGGTAACCGTAAGTATGTTGCTCCTAATGATTATTGTGATAATGAATCTGAATACGATGATCTTCCTATGCCCTTTACATACATTAGCGATCATGATTTGAATGAGCACACTACCTTTGATATTGAAAATCTCTTTGGTACTGATTATGAAAGTAATGATGATAGCATTATTCATGTCCCCTCAAACGATGATATTGAAAGCTCTAAGCTTGGGGATGTTGTGCTTGAAGATCCTATATTTGAGACCTCTACTTTTAGTGAAAATGATGATATTACATATTCTGGTTTAGATAATTGCTATAGAGATGTATATGACACATGTTACAATTATCCTTATGAAACTTGTCATAGTTATGATGGGCTTGCTAAAAACCATTCCCTTAGTATGCAACTTGTTTACCATGTTCAAATTCTTGATAATAATCTTGCTCCAATTACTATTAATGAGAATAACTCTTCTTATGCCAAAATTAATGATACTTCTATGCATATGAACCATGATAAGAATGTTTTAAGTGACGGGTATATTGTGGATTTTATCAATGATGCTACACTGAAAGTTATTATGAGAGAGAGAGAGAGAAATATGGTTATATGCATCTTAATAATATTAGTTTCCCCTCTTTATGTTGAGAACTTTAAGTTACTTTGTTTTATCCTCTTATGCTTGTCACTTTGCTCTGAATTCATTTGTGTATAAGATTCTTTTGCATAAAGTGGATTAGGCTTAAATGTGTTTTGAATTGCCTCTTTGATGCTCTCTTTTTGCTTCAAATACTATTTCTGGCGAGTGCATCATTAAAACTGCTGAGCCATCTTAATGGCACAACAAAAGAACTTCTTGGAGATAACCCATGTGTTATTATTTTGCTACAGTACTTTTGTTTTATATTTGTGTCTTGGAAGTTGTTTACTACTGTAGCAACTTCTCCATATCATGTTTTTGTGCCAAGTAAAGTTTCTATGTCAAAGTTGATGTTATAATTTGGGATCGCTGCGCAGAAACAGCATTGCTTGTCTGTCACGAATCTGGGCACAGTTCTCTGTAGAAAATTAGAAAAAATCTGCCAATTCTGAGCGTGATCTAGAATACGCAACTTTCATTAGTGTTGAGTTTTTCCATTTGAGCAAGTCTGGTGCCAGCTTTAAATTCGTATTTACGGACTGTTCTGTTTTTGACAGATTCTGCCTTTTGACGCATTGCCTCTTTTGCTATGTTGGATTCATTTCTTTGATCATTAATGTCCAGTAGCCTTATGCAATGTCCAGAAGTGTAAGGGATGATTGTGTCACCTCTGAACATGTGAATTTTTGATTATGCACTAACCCTCTAATGGGTTTGCTTGAAGTTTGGTGTGAAGGAAGTTTTCAGGGTAAGAGAGGAGTATGATATACTATGATCAAGGAGTGAAAGCTCTAAGCTTGGGGATACCCCGTGGTTCACCCCTGCATATTTCAGAAGACTCAAGCATCTAAACTGAGGATGCCCAAGGCATCCCTTCTTCATCGACAAAGTATCGAGGTTCCTTCTCTTGAAACTATATTTTATTGTTCACATCTTATGTACTTTACTTGAAGCGTGTTTGTTTTGTTTTTGTTTTGTTTGAATAAATGATTGTTTGGGAGAGAGACACGCTCCGCTGGTTCGTATGAACATATGTGTTCTTAGCTTTTAATTTTCATAATGAGGTTGACTTCATTAATTGTTACTAGTAGTAGCACGTGCTTTGCGTTACGCAAATAAGTGAAAGAGTACAATTTGAAAAGAAGTGAAGACAGATGCTGCTCTAAAAAAATATAAATGACATTATTGTGTTTATTCTTTTAATACTCCAGTTTTTCTTCCATGATCTTTTAATATACTTATATGAAATAGAAGTATAATCGCACATAAAGTGACAAATAAATTATAGACCATTCATTATAAGTGTATATATTTGAAATTAAATTCTGTTGACAAAATATTAATGTATGTTTTACATGATTTCTTTAAATTATTGCATAACTTCTTATTGAATTTAATTTGTTACTCTCGGTGGGTTCTAAATAAGAGAATAAGAAGTGCGGAGAAATTGGATTTTTTGGAGTTTAGGTGTCATGGAGCTCGGTATTTTCAAAATCTGAAAACATGATTTCAGAGTTTCTAAAAACTCAAAAAAGTCTAGACATAGATGATGTTGTACTCTACCAAGTTACAACATCTCAACCCAAAATACCTTATATTGTGAGTTGAGCAAAAATGAAAATATGACAGAGATATGTTTGAAATTCGCATTGTTCACTAATTTAGATGTTAGGGTTTGTCATTTTTTCACAACCTAAAATACTGGGAATTTCAAGGTGAGATTTTCGCGTTGCGAGACTAATTTTACTTACAACCATTTTTTACTCAATATTTTAAAACTTCAAATCGCCGTTTCGTTTGTTTAAAAATGCACTTTGTCATCCGAGCTGTAAACCGCACTCACAGCAAGTGGTCGGTCAAACAATTCAAAAAATATAAAGAGTAAAGAATAATTTTTTAATATAACCATGTATATTCGTTATTTGTTATAAAGTTTGTAAGCTCCGTTCACAAAAGAAGAATTTTATTTAATGGTGAAAGAGATCAGATTATGAATGAAATTGCACGTGAGAGGTCATGAGAGAGAATACAACTTTGGCTGGCCCTAAGCGGGAAACCATTGCTGGTGGTGGGTAGCAGGGTAGGTTCCCAAAATAAAAAAAATTACATGTCCACGTGCGATCCTAGACTCCTGGGAGCAACGATTTGTTTTCTACTCGCATGGAGCAGCCACTCCCTTGGATACTGGTCCCACGGTTGTGAATCTGCACTGATTGTGTAGTTTCCTAGAAGAATTGACTAGGTCTAGAACATTGAGCGGGAACACTTGGGTAGATTAGCAGCCACGGAAGAGCGAATCCAACTTTCCATGGACCGTTGGATTATGCCCAGCAACAATGCGATGAATGTAGCGGATGATAATTTCATCTTGCAATCAACGGCTGTGATAGTTTCCAACAAGTTTGTGGGAATCTTGGAAAGTGATAAATCAGAATTCAAACTGCTACATTATAGTAGTAGAGATATAGTTGGAAAGCGGGGGAAATGCTATATGTAGTAATTGGTATAATGTCTTGAATAATGTGAAACTTGGAAGTTGTTGTGCTCATATAGATCTTGTTTAAGCTCTTGCATCATGCAGTTGTACCCATTAATGAATAATTACATAGACCTGTTAAAATTTGGTTTGCATGATTGGTCTCTCTAAGTCTAGATATTTTTCTGGTTGAGGTGTTTGAACAACAAGAAGACGATGTAAAGTCTTATAATGCTTACAATATGTTTATATGTGAGTCTTGCTGCACCATTTCATACTTGAGTTTGCTTCAAATAACCTTGCTAGCCTAAACCTTGTATCGAGAGGGAATACTTCTCATGCATCCAAATACTTGAGCCAATATTCATGCCATTTGTGTCCACCATACCTACCTACTACATGGTATTTCTCAGCCATTCCAAAGTAAATTGCTTGAGTGCTACCTTTAAACAATTCAAAAGTTATTACCTCTTATTTGTGTCAATGTTTTATAGCTCATGAGGAAGTATGTGGTGTTTATCTTTCAATCTTGTTAGGCAACTTTCACCAATGGACTAGTGGCTTCATCGCTTATCCAATAATTTTGTAAAAAGAGCTGGCAATGGGATTCCCGGTCCCAAATTAATTAACAAAATAGGATACTCCTCCATGGTATGTGATTGTTGAACGGCACCCGAAGGATTCGGTTAGTCATGGCTTAAAGCAAGGTGGGGAGGAGTGTTACTCCTTAATAAAACTAAAATAAAAGGCACTCCTTCATGGTATGAGATTGTTGGCACCCGAGGATTCGGTTAGCCATAGTTTGTGAAAGAAAGGTTGGAAGGGGTGCCAACCAAATAAAATGGGAGCCGCTCTTTGAAGGTTTGTCGGCAAGGGGGTTAGAGTGCCCATTACCATTCCTTGACAACAACAAACACCTCTCAAAACTTTATTTTTATGCTCTCTATATGTTTTCAAAATCAAAGCTCTAACACAAATATAGCAATCTTTTCTCTTTGAAGGACCATTCTTTTACTTTTATTGTTGAGTCGGTTTACCTATCTCCTTCCACCGAAGCCAACACTTGTGTGAACTGTGCATTGATTCTTATGTTTACCTATTGCACTTGTTATATTACTTTGTGTTGACATTTATCCATGAGATATACATGTTAAAGTTGAAAGCAACACAGCTGAAACTTATATCTTCCTTTGTGTTGTTTCAAAGCTTTCTAGAATTTATTGCTTATGAGTTAACTCTTATGCAAGACTCATTGATGCTTGTCTTGAAATTACTATTCATGAAAAGTCTTTGTTATGTGATTCATTTGTTTACTCATTATCTTCATCATTGCTTTGAATCTCTGCATTTATCTCATGTGCTTTACAATGGTATGATCAAGGTTATGATGGCATGTCACTTAACTTATCTTTGTTATCGTTTACATGGAAGACGACGGAACTACTTTTGGGGATCTTTCGATACGTCTAGTCGTATCGATAATTTCTAATATGTTCCATGCCACTTTATTGATGATATCTACATGTTTATACATTATATGTCATTATTATGCGTTTCGGAACTAACCTATTGAATGCAGAAAGGCGATTCTTTATTTCTTTGTTTTCGGTTTGAAATCCTAGTAAAGAAATATTTTGAATCGGACGAAATAAAGACCGAAGACCTTATAATTCCCGGAAGCTTCGGAGACAGGAGAGAGGGACGAGAGGGGGAGCCGGGGGCCCCACACCACACCCGGCGCGGGCCGGCGCCCATGGTGCAGGCACCGTGGCCTCGACTCCCTCTCTTCGCCTATTTATTTTCTCCCGACCTAAAACACCGAGAGGGGAAGACGAGACCGAGAAAACCTTCCCGGAAGCCGCCATCTGAAATCAGGTCGGGGACGAAGTCTCGATTTCCGACACCTGTTGGACCGGGGAATTGCCCGGAGTCGTCTCCACGCGATCTCCACCGCCATCTTCACCATCGCTGCCTCCATGATGAGGAGGGAGTAATTCACCCCGGGGCTGAGGAGAACCGGCAGCTATGTGGTTCATCTCTCTCTTTATGTGATCTAGTTGAATATCATCTATGTGCTACTCTAGTAATGTTATTAAAGTACTCTATTCCTCCTCCACGTGTGTAATGGTGATAGTGTGTGCACCGTGTGAGTTGGTTTATGCTATGATCATGATCTCTTGTAGATTGCGAAGTTAACTATTGCTATGATGGTATTGATGTGTATTATTCCTCCTACATATGCATGATGGTGATAGTGTGCATGCTATGTTAGTTCTTGGTGTAATTATGTTGATCTATCTTGCACTCTAAGGTTATTTAAATATGAACATTGCATTGTGGAGCTTGTTAACTCCGGCATTGAGGGTTCGTGTAATCCTACGCAATGCGTTCATCATCCAACAAAAGAGTGTAGAGTAGTCCATTATGTGATCATTGTTGAGAGTGTCCACTGAGTAAGCAGGATCCTAGGCCTTGCTTCTTGTATCGAATCTCGTTTGTTTCTTGTTTTTGTTTATGTTTACCAGCTGCCATATTTTATTCAGATTGCTATTACCACTCATATACATCCATATTACTTGTATTTCACTATCTCTTCGCCGAACTAGTACACCTATACACCGATAAAGTGTATTTGGTGTGTTGGGGACACAAGAGACTTCTGTATCGTGATTGCGGGGTTGCTTGAGAGGGATATCTTTGACCTCTTCCTCCACGAGTTCGATAAACCTTGGGTGATCCACTTAAGGAAAACTTGTGCTGTTGTTCTACAAACCTCTGCTCTTGGAGGCCCAACCCTGTCTACAAGAATAGAAGCACTAGTCTTTTGAGAGCAATCAGCTCCTTCTTGTAAGAAATCCCCTTTTATTAATGAAGAACTTCCCCCAATTTGACTTGTCCGATTCTCACAAATTGATTTAGCCGATTCTCCCTTGTATTGATTTTGCGATTGACGATCAATGCTCGATGAACTGATGTAACGCATCGGTCTTACATATTAAATTTCGAATAGATCAGTTCAGTCCTTAGAATTCAGTCGAACGAGGACCATGGAATGTGCATGTAAATCTTGGAAATCTGGGTCTCTGAGCACGTCGGCTTAATCGGCAAGACTCCCGAGTGATGCCTTGAGAGGCTCCTAGGACCATTGCTAAACATCTTGAGCATCTACAACTTTCGCGCGACGCTTTGTCTTCTTTGCGGCAACAAGGCGGCCCAAAGCCTATCCATTATGATAGCTCCTTCTTCAGCTCCTCCTTAACTTTGGTATTTTCCTGCAAAGTCCTCCACCCTTTAACATAGTTATGATACGAGACAGCCGATTTCAACACCATTGGCTTTTCGTGAAAAGAATCTTCGGGCAGCTGCCCCAAGCCTCGGTCAGGCGAGAATGAAGTGCATCGAGCCGCATTGAGCCACTGTCAGTTCCCAAGCTGGCCAGTGCGGCATCGGCCGATCTTGACCAAATCGGCTTTCAATAGCAGAGAACCTCCAAGGTGAGCTGCCCCCGAACCCTCGGCTCTTCATCAAAGCCCAGGCGGAAAGCTTACGTCCAAGGAGACAATGCACTAGGACGGCTCTGGAAGGGGCATTGTGCTTTGCTGCTCAGATCGGCTCATCACCTCGGGCGGACTAATGTAGCTGCTGAGGTGAAGATATTTGATGAAGTTGTCACCTTGGTCAAGCCCCAGGAGGAAATGTCACAGCCAATTGAATGGTCATCGGCTGTTCTCATGATCTTATCTTTGATCGGCATGCTTATAGCGACGGCTGGCGATCTTAATTTGCTAATGGAGCCATCGGCCATTCCCATTGAGGGCTCCTTCAGGCGAGAGTCTCACTGCATGCTCGATGAAGTTGCTCCATTAAGCTCTGCTTTGTAGCAGTTGTATCCCTTGAGTCGATGGCCGTGCATCGGCTTTGAACCTCTTAAGTCGATGTCTACGCATCGGCTGTGCCCAAAATTTTTGGATTTTCAATTTTTCATATGGCCGATTGTTTCATCACAGAGCCCCATATGAGCTCTTCAGGGCATTTGGCATGCATCCTCAGCTTCGTATCCTCGTGTCTCATCCACTATGTGCCCCCGAGCCGATTCTGTCAAGTAATTGATGGTATCGGCTCTTCGACGCTCTGTTGGATCAATGCTGAACACAGACAAGGTATGTTGAGGATAGTTTTGGCCGATTGCGGGAATCGGCCTCCATTTCCGTTGCAATGCTTTGGCGATGGTTTGCAACTTCTTGGATTTCCACTGTAGCTACGTGACGTGTTGGAGATTCCTTTGCTTTTCATTTTTTGAGGGCCGATCTCAGGGATCGGCCTTGCCACGTATGTCCAATGTCTTGGACGTGCTACTGCAGTCTGGATCACGGACACCATGTTTGTGTCAGCCGATGCCTCTGCATCGGCTCTTGTCTGCTTGCATCGGCTTTCGCCTGTTTTGGGCGCCATACTTTCTTTGGCGGGCGCGCCTCCGTCTCCAATGTTTGCTGAATTTTTACAGATCGGGCCGTGCTCTTCTCAACGTGTGCGAATGCTGTGCCTCGGCTTCTTCCGGGTTCGTGACCATGCTATCTGCAGCTCACAGTATTTCAGTCATCAGAACACCCTAACGGTGGGGTGATACCTATCTTCTTCTCCATCGACTCCTCAAAGTCTTCTTCTTGAGATAACTCTTTGTTCATGATGAGGTGGGGCCCTAGACGCTTGAACAGGCTTCATTTGTCACTCCTTCTTCTTTGTGTGCATTGGGCAATTCTCGATTGTTGTAGCTCCGGCTCATTCTGAGTCGGCAATGTTTGAAGAGGAACTGATCCCGATGCTTATCCCGTTGTCTTGTTCCCTTGACCTCCCTCTAGCGCGACGTTCGTACCCGTCGTTTGTCATGCTGACGATACCTCCTGTTTTCCGCATCAGACCGACGATATCTTTCATCATCTTCGTCGTAGCGCCGACGTCGGTCGTATTGCTGCTCATATTTGAGGAGATGCACGGAGAGTGGGCGCTGATACCGTATACTTCTCACCTCCTCCTCGGTCAGTGCAGTCTACCATCGTCTTGGGGCGGTCGCGTGGGGCAGCCTCCTCTTTATCTGTGCCACGAGGGCGTGCTCCTACACTTTATCTTTGCCATGAGGATCACAAACCCTGCCATATTGACATCGAAAGAGAACCCTGGCTCTCTTATGGGGCTTAGGTCCACCATGTTGACGTCCGGAAACGGACGCATGTCTACCTTCATGGCAAACTGTCCGAAAGTTAATCGGCCTGATTCTATCGCCATCTGAATTTGTGCGCGCAATACTTTGCAGTCGTTGGTGGCGTGTGAACGTATGATGCCATTTGCAGTATGGCCTCTTGTTCATCTCTTGTGCAGGTAGGGATCTTGTGGCCTTGGTAGCTCGCTGTTCTCTTTTAGTAGCGGATCGAAGATCTGTTGATTTGAAGTCACGTCAAAGTCAACCCTCTTGAGCCCTGGTGGATTCACCCATTTGCAGGACACGAATGCGGCGTCAAGTCCGATGACCGCCTTACTTCTGATCTTCGAGAATGTCATCTTCATCGTGTGAGTGTCGCGCGCTTGAACTTGTCACGATGGTTAGGATAGCTGCTCATATAAGATGAGTCTATTGATCAGTCTTGCGTCTTGAGTTGTACTCAACTGGAGCGTCGAGGATCCTTGAACGACGCTGCAAGGCCTGCCACGGCCAGCTCGACTGCCTCTTTCTCAGTTAAGTGAGCCGAATAGCATCGGTTCTTGACAGTTCTGAAACGTTGGATGTACTCAGAGACTGTCTCTCCTCGCTTCTGCCGAACCTGTGCTAGTTCGGCAATACCAGCTTCAGTGGCTTCTGAATGGTATTGGGTGTGGAACAGTTCCTCCAGCTGCTTCCATGATTGCACTGAATTTGGCTGCAACGAGGTGTACCATCCAAAAGCTGGACCGGTGAGGGATTGCGAGAAGCACCTCACCCGTAGCTGATCCGATGCCGAAGCCATGCCCAGCTGGGCCAAGTATCGGCTCACGTGCTCGATGGAGCTAGATCCTTCTGACCCACTGAATTTGTTGAAGTCCGGAAGCCGGTACTTAGGTGGTAGTGGGATCAGGTCAAACATTGAAGTGCGACTTGGAATAGTAGATTATCTTCTTCTAGCGTGAAATCTGGCGGTCTCGGGGCTATGGCCCGATCGATCTGCGGTGGAAGTGAAAATAACGGGTGAGCTTTCATGGGCCCAGATGCAGTGGCATACCCAGCTAGCCGCTGTTTCTCGACCTGCTCTGAACTCCCGGCTAGCTGCGGTCGTTCCTCTGCCAGGAACAATTGCTCTGCTCAGGCAATCCTCAGTGGAGCACGGATGCCTGCGTCCAGTTGTTGCGGTCCGGCTGTAGTGCTGCCGTGTCAGGTGTGGGATTTCCTTGGCGGGTCATGTAGGACGTGTGCATTGCTTGGATCACCCCCAACTGTGAGTAGCATATGCCGGTGAGCCTTGTTCTTTGTGGAGCCGCCATCAATTACAGCAGTGGTGGCACAGTGTGGAGTTGCATCTCTCCCTGGTGAGTCCTAGAACGAGGTCACGGAAGGGGAGTACCGACGCTCATGATCTCTTACTACACGGAGCGCAGCGACTCAAAGTAGTACGGGCTCTGATGTAGATGCGGTGAATGAGCCACCATGTAGTTGATTTCTGTGTGGGGCTGCAGTGCGTTCTGCGAGAGGAGGCAGTCAACCCATCAAGGTGCCTTGTGGCGCGAATCCTTTGAACTTGCTGACGCCGCGCGGCAGGTCTTCTGGGAGGCGTCCCGCGGGCGTGCGGGAATGTGTTACCCTCCAGAACCCAGACGGGCGTTGGTTAACAACACGAAGAGCCGGGAAGCTCCCCGGGGCCGCTTAGGTGGATCCACAGCACCTCCCGCGTCGTCCCTTGATCTTCGGCCACGTCTGGCGGTTGCTAAGTGCCTGACTCTAGGCCGATCGGAAGGTGTTAATGCTTCGATTGTTCCTGCATGGTGGACACGTAAACATTAAATACGAGCCCTAGCGGCTCTCGGGGTTTCTGTGGATCGGCTCAGTGCCGTCGCTATGTGCTGATGGATTTGCAATGGCATGGGGATCCTGCTTGATCAGAACAAAGCTAAAGCGATCCACGACATCTGAGGTTTTCACCGCATAATCGGAACGTCCTACGTGTGATCGGGCCTAGCAGCTACGAAAGATGATGCAAACTACCCCTACGAGAGGCCTAAAAACAACATAACGTTGATTCCCGGAACATCCCTTGCAGAGACGTTAAACAACACCTAGCTTCCACAGGATAAATCCAGATCCAGCCATAAGGCCTAACTATGCGAGATATTAAACTAATCCTTACGGAGCAAAGAACAACTATAACGGATCGGATCTACTAAGTAACGAACAAGCAAGATGCTGCCCTTACACCCGTAAAGGTGTAAGGGCAGCTAGGTGTCGAGGGACGGCATTGCCACGCAGATATGCACGAGAAAGCATCAATGCAAGCCCCTAAACACCTAAAGATAAGTAGTGCTTGCTCGCCATCAACAAGGCTTCAGCACGAAGCGTACAAAATGCTGAATAAACGTGTGCTGCCTAGATCGCTAGATGCGATCTAGGCAGCATAATGCTCCGGGAGAAACCCTCGTAGGAAGGGGTGGCGATGCGCCGTATTTTGTGTTTGGTTGAACGATGGTTGTTGTTTATTCCATAAAACCTAGATACATATTTATAGTCCAAGGGACTTTCCTAGTGAGCGTGCACCTAACCGTGCACGGGCCAGACTCTATCTTTTAATCTAAACACGATACAATCTACTATATTACAGATACATGGGCAACCTTCAAACTCTTAGCGCAAGGCCGCTTCAAAGATGCTTCACGTGTACGTCCTTCAAGCCCATCTTCACTTACGGCCACCTTCTGATTTGGCCAAAATCGGGTGGTAACAAGAGAGGATGACATGCGGGTCCCATTTAGCATCAGCGGTATCACCGTTTGAAAGCGGCTTGAGGATCAAAAGAAAAAAAGAAATAGCCAAAATGAATTAGGGGTCAAAAATAAATCCACCAAGGAAACTTTTATTGTTCATAGAGGATGACATGTCGAAGCGGACCTGCCAACAGCGTCCTCCTTTCAAAAGGGAGCAGGGATCAAAATAAAAAGGCAAATATCCAGAAATTAGGGTAAAAAATAACTCCAAGAAAGGAAATTTATTGTACATTGAGGATGACATGCGGGTCCCATGAACCAGCAGCTTACTCAACGTGGGAGCGGCATGGTCGAAGAAAAGGCAAGTGACAAAATATCGGTAGCCAAGATAATCCAGAAAAAGCTTTATTGTTCATAGAGGCCGGCATGTGGGACATGAGCTAGCCTTGAATCCTCCAAGTTTCCAAAGGCGGCGGGTGATCAAGAAAAGGCAAGTGACCAAATGAGGGCCAAAAATAATCAAGATTTGTGTACATAAGGGATGACATGCGGGTCCCGTTTTGCAGCAGCGGTCTCAATGTTTCAAATGTGTCTTGAGATCAAAGAAAAAGAAAGTAGCTAAATTAGGGGCTCAAAAAAATCCAAAGAAAAAGAAAAGTTGGTGGGCCCGTAGAAGGGGATGACATCGGGTCCTGAGGCAGCCCAACACTCAATTTCCAAGGCGAGCGGGGGATCAAAAGAAAAGAATGTAAAATCAGAGGGTGAAAAAAAATCCAAGAAAATAAACTTTTATTGTACATGAGGATGACATGCGGGTCCCATTTAGCAGCCGCGGTCTCAACGTAAACGTGGCATGAGGTCGAAAGAAAAAGGCAAGTGACGAAATATCAGAACCAAAAATAATCCAAGAAAAGAAACTTGAATGTACATAGAGGATGACATGCGGGTCCCATTTGCAGCAGCGGTCTCAACATGAGCGGCGACGATCGAAAGAAAAAGGCAAGTGACCAAATATGAGTTGCCAAAAAATCCAAGAAAGAAAGTTTTATAGTACATAGAGGATGACATGCGTGTCCCATTTTGTAGCGACGGTCTCAACGCTTCCAAGTGACCTGGGGACCAAAAAGAAAAATGGAAGTAGCAGAAATCAGGGGTTGAAAAAAATCCAAGAAAAGAAAGATTTCAATTGGGCTGCATCTGGACATCTGGGCCTTCGAACTATCTTGCTGGGCCTTTTGACTCGTACAATTTCAGCCCACTCCAAAACAGGAAAGTTCGGATTTTTCTAAAAAAAACAGGAAAGTCCTATGCTTCGCAAAAACAAAAAACAAGGAGATTCAACATATAAGTTTGTTTATGTAAATATAAAGATTTAATTTATCAGTTTGCAATAGCTCAGAGCGAAATACACTGTTTATTATCTGCAAAATAATATATCACATGTTTTGCTTGGCTGCAGGCGACATCGGGGACCCATGAGCCAGCGGCAACCTCAATTTAAAGGCGGCAGGGGATCGAAAATAAAAAAACCAAAAATAAGTTGGTAAAAAATCCAAGAAAAGAAAACATTTATCGTTAAGAGAGGATGACTGCGGGACACGAGGCGACACATCCTCAATGTTTGTGTTTATAAGAGCTAACTTATGTGGGACCGTGAGCTTGTGAAGTCGTCCAACGTTTTAGCGTGGGAGATTGAAAGAAGAAAAAAGCCAAAAAATCAGTTAGTAAACAAAATCCAAGAAAAAAAACATCGTTCCGAGAGGATGACATGCGGGACCCATGGGGCAGCAGCATCCTCAACGTTCAGCGCCGGAGGATCAAAGAAAAAAGGAAATAGCCAAAAATTAATTGGGGGTCAAAATAAATCCACCAAAGGAAACATATTGTTCTGAGGATGACATGTGAGACCGGACACATATGACGTCCTCATCGTTTCAAGGGAGGCCCCGGGAGATCAAGGAAAAGACAATCTTGAGAAATTAGGGGTCAAAAATAACTCCAAGAAAGGAAACTTTTATTGTTCGTAGAGGATGATATGCGGGACCCATGAGCCGGCAGCGTCCCCAACGTTTCAAAGGCGGCATGAAATCGAAAGAAAAGACAAGTGGCCCAATATCCAAGAAAAGAAACTTTAGTGTACATAGAGGATGACATGGGGGTCCCATTTTGCGCAGCGGTCTCAATGTTTGAAATGCGGCTTGAGATCAAAAGAAAAAGAAAATCGCTAGTAATTAGAGGAGGTCAAAAAAATCCAAGAAATCAAACTTTTATTGTACATGAGGATGACATGCGGGTCCTTTGGGCAATGACTTACTCAACGTTTCCAAAGGGACGGGGATCAAAAGAAAAAGGCAAACAGCCAGAAAGGTGAAAAAAAACCAACAAAGGAAACTTTTATAGCACATAGAGGATGACAGGCGGGCCCCATAGCCAGCAGGTTCCTCAATGTTTCAAACGTGGCATGAGATCGAAGAAGAAAAGGCAAGTGACCAAATGCTCAGGGGAAAAATAATCCAAGATTTATTGTACATAGAGGATGACATGTGGGTCCCATTTTTGCAGTAGCGGTCTCAATGTTTGAAATACGGCTTGAGATCAAAAGAAAAAAGAAAGTAGCTAGTAATTAGGGCCAAAAAAAAATCAAGAAAAGAAAGTTGATGGACATAGAGGATGACATCTTGGTCCCTTAGGCACGAGCTTACTCAACGTTTCAAAGGGGGTAGGGGATCAAAAGAAAAAGGCAAGCCAAAAATCGGAGGTGAAAAAATCCAACAAAGGAAACTTTTATAGCATAGAGGATGACATGCGGGTCCCACATGAGCCACCAGCAGGTTCCTCAACGTTTCCAACGTGGCATGAGATGTCGAAGAAAAAGGCAAAGTGACCAAATATCGGGGCCAAAATAATCCAAGATTATTGTACATAGAGGATGACATGTGGGTCCCATTTTGCTGAGTGGTCTCAATGTTTGAAATGCGGCTTGAGATCGAAAAGAAAAAGAAAGTAGCTAGTAATTAGGGGTGAAAAAAAATCCAAGCAAACTTTTATTGTACATGAGGATGACATGCGGGTCCCTTGAGCCAGCAGCTTACGTTTCAAAGGGGGAAGGGGATCAAAAGAAAAAGGCAAGCCAAAAATCAGGAGGTGAAAAAAAATCCAACAAAGGAAACTTTTATAGCATAGAGGATGACATGCGGGTCCATTGAGGCAGCCCGGGTTCCTCAACGTTTCAAACGTGGCATGGGACGAAAGGAAAAGGCAAGTGACCAAATATCAGAAGCAAAAATAATCCAAGATTTATTGTACATAGAGGATGACATGTGGGTCCCATTTTGCAGCAGAGTGGTCTCAATGTTTGAAATGCGGCTTGAGATGAAAGAAAAAGAAAGTAGCTAGTAATTAGGGGGTCAAAAAATCCAAGAAAAGAAAGTTGATGGACATGAGGATGACATGCGGGTGCCAGACTATCAGCACCTCAATGTTTGAGGGCGGGGGATCAAAGAAAAGGCCAAGCCAAAAATCGAGGGTGAAAAAAAATCAACAAAAAGGAAACTTTATAGCACATAGAGGATGACATACGGGTCCCATGAGCCAGCAGTTCCTCAACGTTTCAAAAGTGGCATGAGATCGAAAGAAAAGGCCAGTGACCAAATATTGAGCCAAAATAATACAAACTTTTATAGCACATAGAGGATGACATGTGGGTCCCATTTTACTGCTGTGGTCTCGATGTTTGAAATGCGGCAGAATAAAGAAAAGAATGTAGCTAGTAATTGGGGGTCAAAAAAATCCAAGAAAAGAAAGTTGGACATAGAGGATGACATACGGGTCCATGCAGACCGCGACACTCAAAAGCGTTACAAAGGGAGCGGATCAAAAGAAAAGGCAAACCAAAATGAGAGGGTGAAAAAAAAATCAACAAAGGAAACTTTTATAGCACATAAAGGATGACATGCGGGTCCCATGAGCCAGCAGGTTCCTCAACGTTTCAAACGTGGCATGAGATCAAAAGAAAAAGACAAGTGACCAAATATCAGGACAAAAATAATCCAAGATTTATTGTACATAGAGGATGACATGTGGGTCCCATTTTTGCAGCAGCGGTCTCAATGTTTGAAATGCGGCTTGAATCAAAAGAAAAAGAAATTAGCTAGTAATCAGGGGTCAAAAAAATCCAAGAAAAAGAAAGTTGATGGACATAGAGGATGACATCTCTGGGTCCTTGGGCAGCCGGCTGCTCAAACGTTTCAAAGGGCAGGATCAAAGAAAAAGGCAAGCCAAAAATCAGAGAGTGAAAAAATCCAAAAAAGGAAACTTTTATAGCACATAGAGGATGACATGCGGGTCCCATAGGCAGTGAGGTTCCTCAATGTTTCAAACGTGGCATGAGATCGAAAGAAAAGGCAAGTGACCAAATATCGGGCAAAAATAATCCAAGATTTATTGTACAAAAGGATGACATGTGGGTCCCATTTTGCAGCCTTGGCCGGTCTCAATGTTTGAAATCGACTTGAGATCAAAGAAAAAGTAGCTAGTGTTAGGGGGGGTCAAAAAAAAATCCAAGAAAGAAAGTTGATGGACATAGAGGATGACATGCTTGGGTCGGTTGAACCCGTCAACCTCAACGTTTCAAAGGGACAGGGGATCCAAAAGAAAAAGGCAAGCCAAAAAACAGAGGGTGAAAAAAGAAAAGAAAGGTTGATAGCACATAGAGGATGACATGCGGGTCCCATTAGCGGTTCCTCAGCGTTTCAGCGTGGCATGAGATCGAAAGAAAAGGCAAGTGACCAAATATAAAGGAGCGAAAAATAATTGAAAAGATACGCAGTTTACATGAGGATAATGTAGGGTCCCATTTAGTAGCGTGGTATCACTTGGATTTGAGGAAATGGCGAGGGGATCGAAAGAAAAGACAAGTGACGAGATATGAGGTGCAAAAAAATCCAAAAGAAAAGAAAGTTTTATAGTACATAGAGGATGACATGTAGGTCCCATTTTGCAGCAGCGGTCCCAGCGTTTGAGAGAAGCGGCGAGGATCGAAAAGAAAAGGCAAGTGACCAAATATGAGGTGCCAAAAATAATCCAAGAAAAAGTTTTATAGTACATAGAGGATGACATGCGGGTCCCATTTACTTGGCGAATGGTATCACCCGTTTGAAGAAATGGCGAGATGAAAGAAAAACAAAAAGTGATCAAATATGAGTGCAAAAATAACTCAAGAAAAGAAACTTGCTCATAGAGGATGACATGTGGTCCCCATTTAATTGCCGTGGTCTCAACGTTTCCAAGGCGGCAGGGGATCAAAAGAAAAAGGAAGTAGCCAAAACAGGGGGTCAAAAAAATCCAAGAAAATAATTTTGGTTCGCCAGAGGGATGACATGCGGACCCATGATCTGCATGAATGCTTATCGTCGGAGAGGCGTTGAGCAGATGGCCTTGATGAAAAAACAATGCTAGAGGGGCTGCCATCGGGCCTACAGCTCCAAATCGGTCGCGGTTCAGATTGAAGCCGGCCGTGAACCCGAAGAATTCGATGCACCCGCGTCCAGGGCCACATACGCTGACGTTTTTGGCGGCACCCCGTCGGACTAGGTGGCCTCAAAAGCGAGAAAAAAAAGTTTTGATATACCACGGAGGACCAAAAATCGTCGGCCATGGTGCATCAGCAACCACGGCGCGACTTCAACTGTCGACACTAGCAGCTTTCTTGTAGTGCGGAAAAATCATCTATATATCTACCCTAACCCTAAACCTGATCTGTCGATCTTATGAAGTCAATCATGAAGAGAAGTGGTTTGGGTTTCAAACATCATTTCAAGAACCTCCCAAAAGCTTCATTTAGAGTGACTAAGAAGGATCGAGGCTTACTTACTCGTTTTCACGTGTTAAACTTGTCTAAATCTTGGTCAAACCTGGGATTTGACCAAGATACAAATGGAAATGCGCAGAAAATTTAAAAAATCAGAAAAATGAAAAAGCAAAGCACTAGTTTTTTATGTCATATAGTAAGCATATTCAAGTTGATAAACAAGGTTTGGACATATTCAAACCATACAAATCATGTATCTATACCCCTAACCCTAAACTTTGTCTTATGAAGTCAAGCATGAAGAGAAGTGGTTTTGGGTTTCAAACATGGAAATTTCAAAAACCTCCCAAAACTTCATTTTAGAGTGACTGAGAAGTTAGCATTAAAGTTGATAAACAAGGTTTAGACATATTCAAACCAGACAAATCATGTATCTACCCCTAACCCTAAACTCGGTCTTATGAAGTCTAGCATGAAGAGAAGTCGTTTTGAGTTTCAAACGTTTAAAGCCCCATTTCAATATTTCAAACTTATTCAAATTTGATTCAAATTTGAACATACAAGTTATAGTACACATAGTGCATACATTTCACACATACACTAGATGCTAACCCTATAGTTTGAGGCCATTTATGGATGAGGTCGAAAAAATTCTTGGATTAGAATCGTGTTGTTCGAACACCGTAGTTGGATTTTTTTGAACTTGATCTGTAGTACTGGGCAAAAACCTAGTTTAACCTATTTAATTATAGATTCGTATATCGATTTTTCTCCTTTTATTATTACTATGCAGCGCATGTGTGTTTGCCCGTCGAGTGAAACTCGGAGGAGGATCACTCGGAAAGGAGAAAAAAGGCAGAGAACATTGTGGTGTCTCCCCTTTTTTGGTGTGTTGTTATTTGTTGTGCGGGGTTTGTTGAGTGTCCGGGAGGTGCGACGGCCGAGCCCAGATGGCAGGCCGGGAGTAGGAAATTTGTTTTTGTGAGAGGGACATAGAAGGATTTGGAAGGACCTGAGACTTCCAATACGCAAATACGATACGTCTTCATAATGACAAAGAAGATGAGTTTGGGAGTTGGCGTACCTATTACGCGTGACTTGTGCTCTTGAGAGTGTGGGATACCTCACGCATGGGCACCACACGTAAGTGACAGAACTGTTGGTGTAAAAACTCGGTTGATTATTATAGTGCATTAAGAACAAAGTTCCCTATGGATTCAAGGGGGTGGGAAATCCAAGTTAACTCATTTACATGACATTATTTTTTCCATGAAGCAAAGTGAACACTATCAATTGGTACATTTTGGAGTGACTAAGAAGGATCGATGCTTACTTATTCGTTTAATTTCACGTGTTAAACTTGTCTAAATCTTGTTCAAACCTAGGATTTGACCAAGATTCAAATGGGCAGAAAAATAAATAAAAAACAGAAAAATGAAAAACCAAATCACATAGTCTTCTTATGTCATATAGTAAGCATTCAAGTTGATAAACAAGGTCTAGACATATTCAAACCAGGACAAATCATGTATCTATACCCTAACCCCTAAGCTACGATGCTTATGAAGTCGAGCATGTGAAGAGGAATTGGTTTTGGGTTTCAAACATGGAAATTTCAAACCTCCCAAAGCTTCATTTTAGAGTGACTAAGAAGGATACATGCTTCCCTTTACATTTTCATGTTTTAAACTTGTTTAAATTATCTTGGTCAAACCTAGGATTTGACGAAGATACAAATGGGTGGGCACAAAATTCAAAAAAATCAGAAAAATGAAAAACCAAATCACATAGTCTTCTTATGTCATATCGTAAGCAATCAAGTTGATAAACAAGGTCTAGATATATCCAAACCAGACAAATCATGTATCTACCCCCTGTCGATCTTATGAAGTCTAGCACGAAGAGAAGTGGTTTGGGTTTCAAACATTGAAATTTCAAGAACATTCCAAAAGCTTCATTTTAGAGTGACTAGAAAAGACAGACTTACCTTTCATTTTCATGTTTTAAACTTGTTTTAAATCTTGGTCAAACTCATGGATTTGACAAGATTCAAATGGGCATAAAATTCAGAAAAAATCAAAAAATGAAAAGCAAAGCACATAGCATTCTTATGTCATATGTATAGTAAGCATTCAAGTTGATAAACAAGGTCTAGACATATATATTCAAACCAGAAAAATCATGTATATATCTACCCCTAACCCTAAACTTTGTCTTATGAAGTCAATCATGAAGAGAAGTGGTTTTGGGTTTCAAACATGGAAATTTCAAGAACCTCCCAAAAGCCTCATTTTAGTGACTAAGAAGGATCCAGGCTTATCTTTTCATTTCATGTTTTTAAACTTGTTTAAATCTGGGTCAAACCTAGGATTTGACCAAGATTTATGGGCATAAAATTCAAAAAATCAGAAAAAGAAAAACCCAAGCACATAGTCTTCTTATGTCATATAGTTAGCATTAAAGTTGATAAATCTAGACATATTCATGTTGTGAAGTGTATATGTGGATTTCTAGCCTGTCCATAAGTTCGGACTTTGGTTATTGGCCTAGTGCATGAAACTAACATGTGCTCGAGCCCGGGTCTCGAGTTCAAATCTGACTTTCTGGCCACATGTAGATGTGTTATGAAATTCAAGCATGAAGAGAAGTGTTTTGGGTTTCAAACATGGATATTTCAAAAACCCTCCCAAGAACTCTTTTGAATGCTTACTATATGACATCAGAATGGGCATAAATTTAAAAAATGAAGAGAAAATTATGGTGTCTCCCCTTTTTCGAACGATAAATGTGAAAGCTATTGTACGGAGTCTGTCAGTCTGCCCAGGAGGTCTGTGGCAGTGAAATGAGCAAGAATTGACAGTAGAGATGAGAGATTTTGTGAGAGGGACAATAGAAGGATCTGAAGGACCAGAGACTTTCGATACCGCATGCGTGCGTCTTCTCTTGACAAAGAAGATGGATGGGAGTTTGCGTACCTACGTGACTTGTAATCACTGAAGTGTGGGACCTCACGGATGGGCACCACACGTAAGTGACAGACATGTTGGTGTAAAAACTCGGTTGATATTATACTGCATTAGTACAAAGTTTCCTATGGATTCAAGGGTAGAAAATCCAAGTTAACTTTAGAGTGACTAAGAAGGATCCGGGCTTACTTTTTCATTTTCATGTTTTTAAACTTGTTTAAAATCTTGGTCAAACAAAGGATTTGACCAGGATTCAAGTGGCATAAAAATTCAAAAAAGAAATCAAAAAATCAAAAACCAAAGCACATAAGCTTCTTATGTCATATAGTAGACATTCAAGTGATAAACAAGGTCTTGACATATTCAAACCAGAAAAATCATGTATACACCCTAACCACAAGCTCTATCTTATGAAGTCAAGCATGAAGAAGTGGTTTTGGGTTTCAAACATGGAGATTTCAAAAACCTCCCAACTTCATTTTGGAGTGACTAAGAAGGATCCAGGCTTACTTTTCCATTTTCATGTTTTAAACTCGGTTTAAATCACTGTTCTAAAATCGTCAGAATCTTAGATTTATCGTGAATGGGGTATTAGATAAGATTTGGCATATGCACTTCCCAGTTTATCGCTCATCGATGTTGACCAGTTTTCTGTATGAAGGCTGATATTTCACCGATTTTAACTCACCAGTAGATATTTATTGTTGATTATTAGTGAAATTTCAATGACATTTAGTATGGCAGTCGATATTTTCATCCTATGGTTTTGTAGAATTGTGCATTAGTTCAAATTTTCTATTTTTGTTGATTCAAATGCAAGGAATCAAGGTAAAACTTCTGTTCAATGGTCAAATATTATTTTTTGCATAGCATATTATAGAAAATGTAGTGTCGAAAATTAGGATTTACAAAAAAATAAGCCGATAAATGGCTGACCGATAAAATCGATTAATCGGCCGATAAGCGATTAATCTTCATTTTGAAGAATTTGTGATATAAATTAAGTTTCATTTTCATGTTTTAAATTGGTTTAAATCTTGGTCAAACACAGGATTTTACTAAAGATTCAAATGGACATAACAAATTCAAAAAAAACAAAACACATAGTCTTCTGATGTCATATAGCAAGCATTCAAGTTGATAAACAAGGTCTAGACATATTCAAACAGAGAAAAATCCGGTATCTACCCTAACCCTAAGCCTACGTCTTATGAATTCAAAGCAGAGAGAAGTGGTTTGGGTTTCAAACATGGAATTTTCAAAAACCCTCCCAAGCTTCATTTTGCAGTGAATCCAGGCTTACCCTTTCATTTTCATGTTTTATACTTGTTTAAATCTTGGTCAAACTGAGGATTTGAGGCAAGATTCAAAAATCAGGCATAACAAATTAAAAAAATAAAACCAAACACACATGGTCTTACGTGTCTATAGCAAGCATTCAAGTTGATAAACAAGGTCTGGACATATTCAAACCAGAAAATTAAGTATCTACCCTAATAACTCTATCTTATGAAGTCAAGCACGAAAGTCGTTTTGGGTTTCAAACATCAAAATTTCAAAAACCCTCCCAAAAGCTTCATTTTGGAGTGAATAAGAAGTCAACCTTTTCGTTTTCATGTTTTAAACTTGTTTAAATCCTGGTCAAACCTAGGATTTGACCCAAGATTCAAATGAACATAAAATATAAAAAAAAACGAAGAAAAATGAAAAACTAAAACACATATTAGTCTTCTTATGTCTTATAGTAAGCATTAAGTTGATAAACAAGGTCTAGACATATTCAAACAAGAAAATCATGTTGTATCTACCCTAACCCTAAACTCTATCTCATGAAGTCAAGCATGAAAGAGAAGTAGTTTTGGGTTTCAAACATGGAAATTTCAGAATATCTAAGCTTCATTTTAGAGTGTCTAAGAAGGATCCATGCTTACCTTTTCATTTTTCATGTGTTAAACTTGTTTAAATCTTGGTCAAATCTACAAATGGGCATGAAAATTCAAAAAAGAAATCAAAAAATGGAAATAGATGGGCATAAAAATACATTTTTTGCCAACATTGTGAATAAGTAAAATGGTACACTGATATCATTTTGCATATATAGGAGTAAAAAACTTGAGTATTCAAAGTTGATGGCCGTGAGAAGATTCACATACAGTATGTGCCAAAATATGTCTTCACAAGAAAGTTCGCTACAGATCCTGCATGAACCCTTCCCAAGTGGGTACAAAAACAAGCAAACTCATACAGTTTAATTTTGAATTCATTAGGATAAAGCTCAATTATAAAACCATATGTAGATGTGGATCGAGATAAAACACTGCAACTTGATTTGGACATCTTTCAGGGTCTAGCGTACATGTGAAAATTGAAGTGGTTGTAGATTGGTAGAGACACTTCACAAAAGACCACTCGTTTTGCCCTCCTTGTGCACAGATGAAATGGGGAATCCATTTTTTATTGCCAACACATGACCCAAAAAATCTACTACTACATCCCCGTTTGAAAATATATAGGTGTCTCACTTATGTCTTGATACATGCATTTTAGTCAGAGATACATATGTATCCATACAAATTTGAGATGCATATTTTTAACCTAGGGGCATATATGAATCTTTAGCAGGTGCGTTTTTTTACTAATCCATATGGAATATTTTGATAAAACCCTTTTAGAAGGCTTTGTTAAGGCCTCAAGGACAATGAGTTGGGAGGAGGCCAGGTAGACTGTAGCTAGGCATTGATTCGGAATTTATGATGCTTGCGACTTGCTTGCGTGGCTTGTTGATTTCCCAGGTGACGCAGCTTTTTTTGACTGCCCAGCCATGGATAGGTCATAGGAGTGCAGAGCTGTAGGCGGTGCGGATAAGTACGCGGGGCATTGATGATGTAGGGTTATGCGAGTAGGCCTTTAAACTGGGAGGTGGCACAAGAAGATTACCCTAAATGCGTTGCAATGGAAAATGACAGTGTGTGGTGGCCTGATGGTGAAGAAGAAAGGTCGGGCGAAGAGTTGTTGGCTAGAGTCGGTTTTATACGAATCGACGAGGTGCGGGATAGTTTGATTTTAAGGGCTCCTTTCATTCACAGGATAGGGAAATCATAGGAGTAGGAATGTAGGATTGGGATTTGGGATGACATGTGTAGTTAAATCCTATAATAAGATGAGTTGCGTTTGATTGCGCCAAATGAATTTTTCCATGAGGTAGGACCAAATATTTAATCCTATACTAGGATTTGCACTACTTGATGATTCCTATAGGATTATTTCCTATTGGATATGTTCATATGAATCAAACTACTAGTGTAGGAAATATTCCTATAAGATCTAAATCCTATTATCTTATACCAACCTAATATGAATCAAAGAAGCCCTAAAGGATTTTCGAAGGAATCATGTACGAAGTATGATTTTTCTAAGTCACCCAACATATATACTAGGAATAGAACTAAGTAGTACCATATACTTAGGCCCACATGCACAAATATTAAGTGTGGATTGAGGAAGTCGACAACTTGGGAAAAAACTTTCGCAACTGCACACCTATGTTACCACCCATGCGACGCTAATTGTCGTAGAGCTGACCTAGAACGAACTCTTGTCTCGGTTAACATGAGAGAGATAAGGGATAAATACAATTGTGATACACTTTCCTAATATTTTGTTGAATGAGATAATCTTGTGTTTTCCCTAATAGGGTTAATTAAGTACACATTTGGCAGCTCGTGTGTTGCATACGTTGGTGAACTTTAGACCCCAACTATATATTATTATTTGAACTCACCTCTAACACTTAATTATGTATAATAAGGTCCCTAACTGACCTCAAACACAATTAGGTATAACAGCGGTCCATAACTAACCTCAAACACTTAATTAGGTCTAACATTGCCCCCTTAGACTACCCACAATGGGAGTATCATAGGTAGTACACTATCATGCATCTCATGCTTGCAAAAAAGCTGATGTGGCACTGCAATTAAAGATGAGAGAGAGGATTATAATATCATAGGTAGATACCGTATCATAGCACATAGTACTAATTTTTAGACGATATGGGTTACATTTAGTAACTAGTGACAGGATCAACGACGATTTTTGGTCCGCGTCGCGCTTGGGCGCCCACCAGCCACGGAAAATCGGACCGTTGCGCAAGTGTTTCCGGGAGCCAGTGTTGACGTCCTGCAAGGCGACACGTGGCGAGCCAGTTAGCTGGCGATTAACGAGCGTTAGCCCGTAGCTCCAGTGGTAAATGGTAGGCCCGCTGAGGCTGCCCGTCTTAAACGGGCGGGCCGTGATAGTTTTGACGGTCAACTATATAGGCTGGTGGTGCGTAGTTACGTGGGCGGACTGTATAATGTTGGTCAAAACTTAAATGGGCGTGTTGCTATGTGGGGTCACCTTACGACAGCTGAGGCGACGAAGCAAAGTGGGCCGGGCAAAAAGCACGGTGGATTACACTCTGCTAGACGGCCCATTTAGTGTGTGGGGTCCATAGGTATAGCAAAGATGGTAGACCCAACAAGCTAGTGGGCCGGGCCAAAACATAGGTGGGTCCCACTTTCCTTTAAAAGGCCGGCCCATTTGGTGTGTGGGGTCCACCGTATAGCAAGTGGGCTGTATGAAGATGGATGGGCCGGGCCAAAAGCACGGGTGGGTCCCACCTTCTGTTAAAGGGTCGGCCCATTTAGTATGTGGGTCCACCATATAGCAAGTGGTCCGGCCCAACAAGATAGTGGGCCGGGCAAAAACACGGTGGTCCCATTCTGTTAATGGGCGGGCCATTTGGTTTGTGGGGTCCACCATATAGAAAGTGGGCGTGACAAGATAGTGAAGTAGGGCCAAAAACAGTGGTCCCACCTTCTATTAAGGCGTATTTACCATGCAGGACCACCATATAGCAAGTGGGGCGGCCCAACAAGATAGTGGGCCGGGCCAAAAACGGAGTGGGGCCCACTTTTTCTCTTAAGGGCAGCCCAATTAGTATGTGGGGTCACCATATAGCAAAGTGGGCGAGCCCAACAAGATAGTGGTGGATAAAAGCTACCAGTGGGTCCCACTTTCCTGTAAGGCCGGCCCATTTAGTATGTGGGGTCCACCACAAAAGCAAATGAGATGCAGCCCAACTAATTAGATGGTAGGCCCGATGTGGTGGGGTCCACCTTGAAGCAAGTGGGCGGCCAATTAGAGTGTGAGTCCACCATTAATCAAATGAAGGCATTGCAAGAAGTAAGTAGACTGACATTTAGTTCTTGTTTATATCTTAGGCATAATATGCGCTTTAAGGATTTTGCGAGCGAGGCACATATGTGATTTCGCTTAATTGGACCGTTTAAGGGATGGGAATTCGTGATTTAGATACTGAGAATATTTACGCAGCATTGATTTCTGTCGGATAGCCTCACTTACCACAAGCACCAAAGAAAAATGCGAAAACACTAAAAACTAAATATTACATCATTGCAAGGCATTGAAAAAATATTACAGAACCCCCAGAGAAATTGAATGGTAACTAAACCTAGCAATACAATGAAGCGATCCGGCAATCTTTTAAGTTGTCCATGCAGCACCTATATCTGAAACAAAGACATTACAAGTTAAGACAACAACAATGGAAAGGCAAAGACACACTGCAATATTGTTTGCCAAAGAATTTGGAACTCATCATTTCGTCGTTATAACAAGATCATTGTAATGCGCACAATAAGCAAACAAAGAGTGCATGCCGCATACCAACAACCAATATAACAGAGCATGTTAGAATGAAACAGCAGACTTACTACTGTCGAGTCCCATGCAAACCAACATGTTCAGGGAGTACAAAATTGGCATGAACAACATAGTAGCAGGCTATAAATTTTGTAACAATGACTGAAGATGAAGTTATGATGGCTACATCTACAGAGCAGGGAATGTAAACCAAAAATAGAAGTTACGATGGCAAAAGCTAAAGAGGAGGGAATGTGAACCAACATGTGCCAAGTGCAATTACTTCATTTTGGCCATGAACTAAATAATACTCCTGAACTTATAGTGAAGGGGATGCAAATCAAGATGTTTCGGGATATAAACTTGTAATGAGCAACACATAGAGGATAGTTAATGTTGGAGCTTAGGATGGACCAGATACAGAATATAGTGGGATCACCTGTGAACTTGTATAAGAGGGAATGCAAACCAATATGTTCAGCTTTCCATATGTGAGCGTCATGCCAAGTCAGAGAAACAAGTCAATAATGCAGCTTTTGAAGAACAAGATGGCACGCAAAATTATTATCTAGTAGTATGACAAGTTTATTTGTACTACAGGCTAGATAGCAGAGTGATAGCATGCCAAACTAAGTCCTTACTTTGTTAGCTTACAATGAACTAGATACAAAACAATGGCATCACCTGTAGTACAGGGAATGCAAGCCAACATGTTCATGGAGTAAAAAATTGGCACAAACAACATAGTAGCAGGCCATAATTTTTGTAACAACGACTGAGCAAGATAAAGTTATGATGGCTAGATCTACAGAGCAGGGAATGTAAACCAAATATAGAAGTTATGATGCCAAAAGCTATAGAGCAGGGAATGCGAACCAACATGTGCAATTACTTAAAATTGGCCATGAACTAAATAATAGCAGGATGTTACTATAATACCTATAATTTTTGTAACAACGACTGAGCAAGATAGAAGTTATGATGGCTACATCTACAGAGCAGGGAATGCAAACCAAAATGTTCAATCGCTTAAAGTTAGCAATGAAGTAGAAAATAGCAACGTGTTACGGTCATAGCTAGGAATGAACTAAAAGAGCTTCAGACAAACAAGCATCTGAACCCAGAACATGGCGCTAAAACAAGGGACTTACATTAGGAGAAGCATTCTGTGGGAGTCAGCAGATCTTCCTAGGGTTGATAGATCCGGTGATGAAGTACGCTACATGTGCTACTTGGGGTTGGAGAGACGGCCATTACACTTCATGGTTACTCATCTCATCTGCAAAAAAGTAACGGCGCGTCGTTAGCACAAACAGGTTCCCCCAAGATTAAACAAGAACTTGCAGGCAAGCAATAGAAAAGCGACAATAGAAGAGTTTAGATCATGCACGGCGCCGGTGAAGCAGATCCGGTTCATGCACGGCGGTGTCGGTGAGCAAGATCCGTGCGGTGGGCCGACGGATCCGGCGAGCGGCTCCGTGGGGTGGACGATGCCGCAGCTGAAGCGACTGCGGTAGACTGCTGGATGAGCATATGGTTTCGAGGTTCGGCGGGGATGATCCGGTCCGGTTGATGACGGCGTCGATGAAGCGGCTCCGGCAGGCAGCCGGATGACGAGGATCGCGAGGGCTCGGGTAGGCCAGGGAAGTCCGGCGGGGATGTTCCGGTGCGGTGGTCGTGGAGGTGGTAGAGAGAGGGACTTGAGAAGTTCCGGTGGGTGGTCTCAGATGAGAGACTGAGGGAAATGAATTTTTTTTGGGAGGGTATCCGGGGCTAGGGAGGTGGTGATCCAAAAAATGACGGCCAGACCCCCCCACCAACCGACTTTGCTGTCATCTCCACAGGGGTAGAATCGGAATTTGGAAGCGTGTGAAATTTTTGTATTTTGTGGGCGGGAAGTTTTGCCGCTATGAGATTTTGAATTTCGCTAAGGTCCAAGTATAATGATAAAAAATTGTGAGACCGTACTAGTACCTCTGTTCAAGGCCGACTGTAAAATCAAATCATCATCAAGTTGAACATCGGTTACTACCATGATCATCATCGGACACGATCTGGTGACATGCACCTGAAATTGGTGCATTCGTTGCAAAGTATAATGCTAAAAAATTTAGTGACCGTACTAGTACTTCTGTTCAAGCCCGAGTGCAACATCAAATCATCATCACGTTGAAAATTTGTTACCATGATCATGATCTATCTCTAAATTTGGCGCATCCGCTAAATCTTGCAAAGTATAATGATAAAGAAATTGTGAGACCGTACTAGTACCTATGTTCAAGGCCGAGTGCAAGATCAAATCATCATCACCTTGAATATCGGTCACTACCATGATCATGTTCTATCTCTGAAATTAGCGTATCCGCTATATCTTGCAAAGATAATGATAAAAAGAATTGTGAGACCGTACTAGTACTTCTCTTCTAGGCCGAGTGCAACATCAAATCATCATCACGTTGAAAATTTGTTACCATGATCATGATCTATCTCTGAATTTGGCGCATTCGCTAAATCACAAGTATAATGATAAAAAATTGTGAGAATGTACTAGTACTTATGTTCAAGGGACGAGTGCAGGATCAAATCATCATCCGCGTTAGCGAAGTGCGTTACCTTGATCGCGACATATCTCTAAAATTGGTAGCATCCGCTAAATCTCGCAAAGTATAATGATAAAAAATTGTGAGAATGTACTAGTACTTATGTTCAAGGCCGAGTGCAGGATCAAATCATCATCACGTTGAAATTCGTTACAACGATCATGACATATCTCTAAAATTGGTGCATCCGCTAAATCTCGCAAAGTATAATGATAAAAAAAATTGTGAGACTGTACTAGTACTTGTGTTCAAGGCCGAGTGCAGGATCAAATCATCATCACGGTGAAATTTGTTACAACGATCATGACATATCTCTTAAATTGGCGCATCCGCTAAATCTTGCATGTGGCGCATCTCAGTGCGGAGCAACAGGCCGGTGCTATCAAGGTTGAGGCGTCAGTAGCGTCATCGGGCTCTCCTTTTTTGATAGATCTTCTACATGGCGTGGCGCACCGCCCGTCGAGAAGCAGTCACATGTGATACCGAGGTGGAGACGTCGCCGGCATCCTCGAGGCGCGGCCGCCCTTCTACGAGCCAGCGTCGACTCAAGGTATGAATCCATGCGTTGTCGCGCCCCTTCTTCCGATGAAGTGGGGTGCCTTAGATTTATTGTTCTTCTCTTACGATTATTTCGAGCCGAACATGTGTGCTCTTTCTCTGAATATATTGCTTGAAAAGCTAACCAAGTTAATTAAATTCACTTCGTTCTTAATCTTGCGTGCTAATTCTGTTATTTTTGCTGACAGTGGTGCGCGCAAGGAGATTTATTTGTGGGTGTGCTGAGCTGTTAGGCCTAAGTCGAAATCCTCAGCTAAACGAGGCCTCAGCTTAACACATAAAAAAGGTGTTCAATCTCGCCCACAATGTCCTCTTCTTTCCTCTTCCTTTATTGGAACTTGTTTTGCAGACAAGGAAAGTGGCACGTGTAATGTGAGTAAAACCCTCTTAGCCAAAATCAGCTACAAGCAAGATTTTCTGTATTGTAGATGCCCCAATTGACTCTAATCCCCAATGTAGTCTTTTTTTATGTCAGTATAGACTTCTTTACATGGCATGCATTTGCCTAATGAGCAGCATTGTATTGCCATTCTAGCCAACCTGATCGATATGTCAAGCTTCATGCACGAGATGCCATGTTTAATTTACTCCCTCACTCCGATCCATATTTCTTGGTGTAAAATGAATGTGAATCGAAGGGAGTACTTTTCTTAGATACTAGTAGTACTATACCATTTCAAAAAAAAATACTAGTACTACTACATCACAAATGCATCAAAAGAGTACTACCATCACAAGACCACCACGGTTGTACTAGTAGAGTTTAATGCTGAACTTCCAAAGGGAATAAGATTACACATATGAACTTTAAACAGGACCAGGAGCATGAGGGCCAGCAGCAGGGGCGTTGACGTGGAGCAAGCTAGGCAAGACGTAATTCTGGAGGAAGAGGCCATATGCTGCGTGCTTGGCCTTGGTTGCAGGGCGGTGCTTCCCCGATGTACTTAGGCCTACACCCGTCGCATGCTGGATCAGGCTGCGGATGTCCTTCTGGAGGATTTTGCCACAGAATGGGCAAAATAGCTCCCCGCGCTTGCGGAAACGAATTTCACCACCCTTCAGCCGCTTCAGAACGTAGCGGCTCTTCTGGTCCCTGCGCTCCTTGTTGTCGTCCATGTCATCAGAATATTCCTGTGAATTATAAAGTACATAATAATCAGGTGCTTAATGACAGATCGAATAAATACTGCACTATCATAAGCAAACCTTAGAAACCCTAAAATTAAATGTGTAGAACAAGTAAATGGCAGAAGAAATCATACTAAATCACGAGAAAACCCTATGAACAGCAATGAACATAAGCCACAACAATTGCAAGTCCACTAAGTATGAACACATAAATTAATTATATGACAAATCAAGCCAACTACATGGCAGATTAGTCGAAATTAAACTAGAATCTGACCGTACGAACCGTAGAATCAAGTACGTCTACAAGAACAAGGTAGGAGATCAAATCAATCAAGAACCAGGTTCGTGCAAACCACGTGAACAGTAATATGACACAAAAAGGATCGGGACAGTTTCGGTAAAAGAGCAGTACCTCCTCGTCGTCACCCTCGACATCCTCCTGGAACTGAACGTTTGGGCCGAAATCGTCGAAGGGGTCGAGGTCCGCGTCCAGCACCGGGTCTAGGAAGACCTCGCCGTGGTGGCCTGCAACGCCTTGCGGATCTTCGGCGGGAGCAACGGCGTTGCTATCCACCTTCTCCTCGACGGCCAGGACGCCCGTTTCGACCGAGGTCGAAGAATCAGACAAGCAGAGGAGACGAGCGGCCTGGGTGCCCGGTGAAGCCTCACCCGCCGCGACGGCCACTACCGCAGAGGCATCCTCTGCGCGAGCGGCCGCCGATTGCTCCGCCTCGTACGCAAGACCTGTCTTCATGCTGCTGCGGTTGGAAACGAGGAAGTCGATGCCTCGGAGGTGCGGTGAGTTGATGGGAGGGGAGAGGACGAGCTCGCGAGAGACGATGAGGCCGATTATTTTATAGCCTCTGACTCTCTGTATCAGAATGGCATTAGTTGTGGACGCGAGAGACGATGAGGCCGATTAGTTGTGGACGCGTGAAGTCGTGCATGTACTCGATTCTCACGTATACCAATACTTCCAAACGTCATAAGTAATTCACAATCATTCAGAATAATATGAGACCTTAACATTTTATTGTTTGTGTCAGATATTGTCCATGAAAAATAACATCCTTCAAAAAATAAATCCCCTATGCCAATCCGGTCATGCCCGTCTACTCCAACTAGCTTCCTCGAGTAATTTGTCACCTTACATTCTTAAAATGAACCAAAATTTGGCACAGGGGCATCACATGGAAAATGATGTTACCATTCTCTCTTCCCATTTTTGTTTGAATTTTTCAAAATTGTCATGCCCTAACGGAAAAAATGTATGTTCCTTCTATGAAGCATGTATCAGAATGGCATTACCAAAACCTGGGGGTGGCGGGGCACATGGTGGTGTGATGATACATCACATTTGGACCACACAACACAATTTGGACCAACCAAAAAAATTCAACCACCCTACACAAACCCTGGTCAAAACTAGTTTGACCAATATTACAAAAGTTGTACATAATTCAGAAACAGTCAGAAATATACGAAGCATTCAGGAGTCAATACTGAAGACAAAGCAATTATGCCAAAAGACGAAGGCAGAGGAGGAACAGGTCTTGCTATATTGCACAACAAAGCCAAATTCAACTTTTCATCGATTCCAAAATTCTGGCTGCAATTAGCACACCCTGGTCTCCTGATGTCGCAATAGTTGGCTGCTGGGAGCGGAGACACTCGACTTCCTTCTTCAACTTATCGCACTCTGTGCGAACTTTCAAGTACTTCGTCTCGAAATATTGCGCATGTTCAGCATGCAACTCCACTTCCTGTTGAAAACTTTCACAGTCACAGTTGCAATCACACTGACCAGCCTTGTCAGTGACCACACTCATCGGTGGCTGGGCGCGTAGTTCCTCGACTTCCTTCTTCAACTTCTTACACTCCGCGAGAACGTCTGAGTACCGTTTATCAAAAGAAGATTGCATGGAACGGGCATTCTCCTTCGATATGGCACGATTTAAAATGCACCTGCCCACGAGGTGGCGGATTTTCTTATGAAGGATGGTGTTGTGGCCCTTGATCTGGTCCAGTTTCGCGGAGAATCGTGTTATCACATCCTGCATTGCAAATTCAACAGCAATGAAGTATGCAGAGTGCAGATGAGGGGGGAGAAATAAACAAATGGAGTGCCAACCTCTTCAATATGCCTGAGAGCTGCAAAGTCCTTGTCCATAGGAACCTCTTCAACGATGGAACCGCCATCCCTGGAAGAAAGACATTTAAGTAGTTGGATCTGGCAGCCAGCAAGGAGGCGATGAAACTGCGGCACGGCAATGGAAACATACACGGCCGAAGATGCACACACGCGCACTGGCTGCTCCTCTCCCGGAGACTGGGCATTCGTCTCTGATTCTGCATTCATGATACCAAACCTATGCAAGAGTTTGAGGTTTCTGTTCTGAAGGGTGGTGTTGTGGCCCTTTAATCTCATAATCCCTTCCTGCATGGAAAAATTCACCAGTAACGAATCAGGGATCCTTTTTCATTCACAGGATATGAAAATCATAAGATTAGGAAAAGCATAGGATTTTGTATACATTAGAGTGGGTGTATGCTGG
>JAUUTY010001136.1:0-89999 GCA_030979885.1 Lolium multiflorum
CCAACACTTCTGGTTGGCTAAATTAATTTCAGCAGATTTTATCACAAGCAGTTTCAGCAGTTTCTAGTCAAAATTTCAGACTGCAGTTTTGCACGATCTTCATGCACTAGGAGTAGAAACAATTGCCAATCACCAATTATTTTACCATTGATAGTAGAGAGGTGTCCATATGCAACATGTGCAATAATTCAGCATTACTAAGTAAAGGTGTGATTGAATAGTCCAAATGTTTAGCTAGACATTATTCTCATTTCAGCTAAGTTTTTCATTTCTCATTCTCTATCCCACCATAGCACAAGTTAGTTTCAGCCATTAATCTTATATTCTCATTAATTCTAACAATTGAGAGCAATGGCATTTGCTGTAGTAGTAATCTTATTATCAATATCCATTATTAGGCATAACTTTCAAATTTAAAAGCTGTAGTTAATCATCAGAGGCAAGCCTATCAACTCTAGAAGCAATAGTATCAATTTTATCAAGCTTTTCCTCAACAGATTTGTTAAAAGCAGTTTGTGTACTAATAAATTCTTTAAGCATGGCTTCAAGACCAGAGGGTACACTCCTATTATTGTTGTAAGAATTCCCATAAGAATTACCATAACCATTACCATTAGCAGAAGGATATGGCCTATAGTTATTACCAGAGTTGTTCCTATAAGCATTGTTGTTGAAATTATTGTTTTTAATGAAATTCACATCAACATTTTCTTCTTGAGCAACCAATGAAGCTAAAGGAACATTATTTGGATCAACATTAGATCTACCATTCACAAGCATAGACATAATCACATCAATTTTATCACTCAAGGAAGAGGTTTCTTCAACAGAATTTACCTTCTTACCTTGTGGAGCTCTTTCCATGTGCCATTCAGAGTAATTTATCATCATATCATCAAGAAGTTTTGTAGCCGCCCCCAATGTGATGGACATAAAGGTACCTCCAGCAGCTGAATCCAATAAATTTCGCGAAGAAAAATTTAGTCATGCATAGAAGGTTTGGATGATCATCCAAGTAGTCAGTCCATGGGTTGGGCAATTCTTTACCAAAGTTTTCATTCTCTCCATGCTTGAGCAACATGTTCAGTATCTAATTGCTTAAAATTCATTATGCTACTTCTCAAAGATATAATTTTAGCGGGAGGATAATATCTACCAATAAAAGCATCCTTACATTTAGTCCATGAATCAATACTATTCTTAGGCAAAGATAGCAACCAATCTTTAGCTCTTCCTCTTAATGAGAAAGGAAACACTTTCAATTTAATAATATCACCATCTACATCCTTATACTTTTGCATTTCACAAAGTTCAACAAAATTATTGAGATGGGCAGCAGCATCATCAGAACTAACACCAGAAAATTGATCTCTCATAACCAAATTCAGTAAAGCAGGTTTAATTTCAAAGAATTCTGCAGTAGTAGCAGGTGGAGCAATAGGTGTGCATAGTAAATTATTATTATTTGCATTTGTGAAGTCACACAACTTAGTATTTTCAGGAGTATTCATTTTAGCAACAGTAAATAAAACAAACTAGATAAAGTAAATGCAAGTAACTAATTTTTTTGTGTTTTTGATATAGAGAGCAAGACAATAAATAAAGTAAAACTAGCAACTAATTTTTTTGTGTTTTGTTTAGGTGCAGCAAACAAAGTAGTAAATAAAATAAAGCAAGACAAAAACAAAGTAAAGAGATTGAGAAGTGGAGACTCCCCTTGCAGCGTGTCTTGATCTCCCCAGAAAAAGAGCTTGATGGCGTGTAACTCACACGTTCGTTGGGAACCCCAAGAGGAAGGTATGATGCGCACAGTAGCAAGTTTCCCTCAGGAAGAAACCAAGGTTTAATCGAACCAGTAGGAGCCAAGAAGCACGTTGAAGGTTGATGGTGGCGAAATGTGATGCGGCGCAACAACAGGGATTCCGGCGCCAACGTGGAATCCAACAAAACCAAAGTACTTTGCCCCAACGAAACAGTGAGGTTGTCAATCTCACCGCTTGCTGTAACAAAGGATTGCGTATCGAGTGGAAGATGATTGTTTGCAAGAAAACAGTAAAACACAATTGCAGTAGATTGTATGCTATGTAAAGAATAGGACCGGGTCCACAGTTCACTAGAGGTGTCTCTCCCATAAGATAAAAGCATGTTGGGTGAACAAATTACAATTGACAAATAGAGAAGGGCATAACAATGCATATACATGATATGATAAATATAGTGAGATTTAATGGGCATTACGACAAAGTACATAGACCGCCATCCAACTGCATCTATGCCTAAAAGTCCACCTTCAGGTTATCATCCGAACCCCATATTAAGTTGCTAAGCAACAGACAATTGCATTAAGTATGTGCGTAATGTAATCGACAACTACATCCTTAGACATAGAATCAATGTTTTATCCCTAGTGGCAACAGCACATCACAACCTTAGAACTTTCTGTCACTGTCCCAGGTGTCAATGAAGGCATGAACCCACTATCGAGCATAAATACTCCCTCTTGGAGTTAAGAGTAAAAACTTGGCCAGAGCCTCTACTAATAACGGAGAGCATATGCAAGATCATAAACAACACATAAACAATAGATTGATAATCACCATAACATAGTATTCTCTATCCATCGGATCCCGACAAACACAACATATAGAATTACATATAGATGATCTTGATCATGTTAGGCAGCTCACAAGATCCAACAATGAAGCACAACAAGGAGAAGACGACCATCTAGCTACTGCTATGGACCCATAGTCCAGGGGTGAACTACTCACTCATCAATCCGGAGGCGATCATGGCGATGAAGAGTCCTCCGGGAGATGAATCCCCTCTCAGGTGCCTGAGCGATCTCCCGAATCCCCCGAGATGGGATTTCGTGGCGGCGCGTCTCGGAAGGTTTTGCATCGTGGCCTTGGATCGGGCCACGGAGGCTTTAAGTAGCGAAGGGTAGGGCCAGGGGCTGACGAGGGGCCCACACCATAGGCGGCGCGGGCCCCCTCTCCCGGCCGCGCGGCCCTATGGTGGCGGCGCCGTCGCCCCACTTCGTTATCTCTTCGGTCTTCTGGAAGCTCCATGCAAAAATAGGACCCTGGGCGAAGATTTCGTCCAATTCCGAGAATATTTCCTTATTTTTGAAACCAAAAACAGCAGAAAAACAGCAAATGGCTCTTCGGCATCTTGTTAATAGGTTAGTTCCAGAAAATGCATAAATATGACATATAATGTGCATAAAACATGTAGGTATCATCAATAAAGTAGCATGGAACATAAGAAATTATCGATACGTTGGAGACGTATCACCCACTTATGTACCTTTTCGCCATGTGTCGTCTTGGGTGCCTATATATAGACCCATGACGCCCCCCTTACACTACAAGAAAAGTTGCCATGGCCGACGAAGTTGAAGTCGCGCCGTGGTTGCTGGTGCACCAAGGCCGACGATTTTTGGTCCCTCCGTGGTTCATGTCAAAACTTTTTTTTCTCGTTTTTGAGGCCACCTAGCCCGACGAAAGCGGCCAAAACGTCGCGTATGGTGGCCCGGGACGTGGTGCATCGCGAATTCTCGGGTTCGCCGGCCGAGTCAACGCAAATCCGCACCGCCCAGGGATGTAGGGCCCACATGGCAGCCTCTCTAGCATTGTTTTTTTCTCGATCGCGCCATCTCGTTCAACGCTCTCCGATCGAGCCGTTTACGATGCAGGATCATGGGTCCCGCTTGTCATCCTCTATGAACCAAAATTCCTTCTTTTCTTGGATTTTTTTTGACCCCCTGATTTCTGGCTACTTCCTTTTTCTTGTGATCCCTTGCCGCCTTGGAAACGTTGAGACCGCTGCAGCTAAATGGGACCCGCATGTCATCCTCTATGAGCTATCAACTTTCTTTTCTTGGAGTTTTTTTGGCACCTCATATTTGGTCACTTGCCTTTTTCTTTCGATCCCCCGCGCTCTCAAACGATGATACCGCTGCTAAATGGGACCCGCATGTCATCCTCTATGTACTATAAAACTTTCTTTTCCTGGATTATTTTTGGCACCTCATATTTGGTCACTTGCCTTTTTCTTTCTATCCCCTGCCGCCTCTCAAACGGTGATACCGCTGCTGCTAAATGGGACCCGCATGTCATCCTCTATGTACTATAAAACTTTCTTTTCTTGGATTTTTTTTTGGCACCTCATATTTGGTCACTTGACTTTTTCTTTCGATCCCCTGCTGCCTCTCAAACAGTGATACCACTGCTGCTAAATGGGACCCGCATGTCATCCTCTATGTACTATAAAACTTTCTTTTCTTGGATTTTTTTGGCACCTCATATTTGGTCACTTGCCTTTTTCTTTCGATCCCCTGCCGCCTCTCAAATGTTGATACCGCTGCTGCTAAATGGGACCCGCATGTCATCCTCTATGTACTATAAAACTTTCTTTTCTTGGATTATGTTTGGCACCTCATATTTGGTAACTTGACTTTTTCTTTCGATCCCCTGCTGCCTCTCAAACAGTGATACCGCTGCTGCTAAATGGGACCCGCATGTCATCCTCTATGTACTATAAAACATTCTTTTTTGATTATTTTTGGCACCTCATATTTGGTCACTTGACTTTTCTTTCGATCACCTGCTGCCTCAAACGGTGATACCGCTAAATGGGACCCGCATGTCATCCTCTATGTACTATAAAACTTTCTTTTTTGGATTATTTTTGGCACCTCATATTTGGTCACTTGACTTTTTCTTTCGATCCCCTGCCGCTTCAAACGCTGCTGCTAAATGGGACCCGCATGTCATCCTCTATGTACTATAAAACTTTCTTTTCTTGGATTATTTTTGGCTCCTGATATTTGGTCACTTGCGTTTTTCTTTCGATCTCATGCCACGTTTGAAACTTTGAGGAACCTGCTGGCTCATGGGACCCGCATGTCATCCTCTATGTGCTATAAAAGTTTATTTTCTATGGTTTTTTTCACTCTCTGATTTTTGTCTATTTCCTTTTTCTTTTGATGCCCTGCCGCCTTGGAAACGTTGAGTAAGCTGCTTACTCATGGGACCCGCATGTCATCCTCTATGTACAATCAAGTTTCCTTGAATTATTTTTGGCTCCTGATATTTCGTCACTTGCCTTTTTCTTTCGATCTCATGCCACGTTTGAAACGTTGAGGAACCTGCTGGCTCATGGGACCCGCATGTCATCCTCTATGTGCTAAAAAAGTTTATTTTCTTGGAGTTATTTTTGACCCCTAATTTCTGGCTATTTGCCTTTTTCTTTTGATCCCCTGCCCCCTTTGAAACGATGAGGACGCTGTTGGCAGGTCGGTCCCATATGTCATCCTCTATGAACAATACAAGTTTCCTTTGGTGGATTTATTTTTTACCCCTAATTAATTTCTGGCTATTTCCTTTTTTTTCTTTGATCCCCTGCCGCCTTGGAAACGTTGAGGATGCTGCTGCCTCATCGGTCCCGCATGTCATCCTCTCAGAACGATAAATGTTTTCTTTTCTTGGATTTTTTTACCAACTGATTTTTGTTTTTTTATTTTCGATCCCCTGCCGCCTTTGAAACGTTAACGACGCTGCTGGCTCATGGGTCCCTGATGTCAGCCTCCCCGTACAAGAAACATGTGATATCTTGATTATTTTGCAGACAATAAACAGTGTATTTCGCTCTGAGCTATTGCAAACGGATAAATTAAATCTTTATTTTTACAACATATATCTTGAATCTCCTTGTTTTTTGTTTTGGCGAAGCATAGGACTTTCCTGTTTTTTTTTGAGAAAAATCCGAACTATCATGTTCTGGAGTGGGCTGAAATTGTACGAGTCAAAAGGCCCAGAAGGATAGTTCGAAGGCCCAGATGTCCAGATGCAGCCCAATTGAAATCTTTCTTTTCTTGGATTTTTTTCACCCCCTGATTTCTGGCTACTTCATTTTTCTTTTGGTCCTGTGCCGCCTTGGAAACGTTTAGACCGCTGCTGCAAAATGGGACCCGCATGTCATCCTCTATGTACAATAAAGTTTCTTTTCTTGGATTATTTTTGGCTCCTGATATTTGGTCACTTGCCTTTTTCTTTCGATCCCATGCCACGTTTGAAACGTTGAGGAACCTGCTGGCTCATGGGACCCGCATGTCATCCTCTATGTACTACAAAAGTTTATTTTCTTGGGTTTTTTTTCACTCTCTGATTTTTGGCTATTTCCTTTTTCTTTTGATCCCCTGCCGCCTTGGAAACGTTGAGTAAGCTGCAAACTCGTGGGACCCGCATGTCATCCTCTATGTACAATCAATTTTCTTTTCTTGGAGTTTTTTTCTGGCTACTTTCTTTTTCTTTTGATCTCAAACCGCATTTGAAACGTTGGGACAGCATGTCATCCTCTATGTACAATAAAAGTTTCTTTTTTTGGATTATTTTTCACCCTCTGATTTTTGGTCACTTGCCTTTTTCTTTCGATCTCATGCCGCCCTTGAAAACGTTGAGGAACCTGCTGGCCCATGGGACCCACATGTCATCCTCTATGTACTATAAAAGTTTCTTTTCTTTGATTTTTTTCACCCTCTGATCTTTGGCTATTTCCTTTTTCTTTTCATCCCCTGCCGCCTTGGAAACGTTAGTAAGCTGCTGACTGGTGGGACCCGCATGTCATCCTCTATGTACAATCAAGTCTCTTTTCTTGGATTTTTTTTTACCCCCTTATTTTTGGTCACTTGCCTTTTTCTTTCGATCTCATGCAGCCTCTGAAACGTTGAGAAGCTGCTGGCTCATGGGACCCACATGTCATCCTCGATACTATAAAAGTTTCTTTTCTTGGATTTTTTCACCCTCTTATTTTTGGCTGTTTCCTTTTTCTTTTGATCCCCTGCCGCCTTGGAAACATTGATTAAGCTGCTGACACAAGGGGCCCGCATGTCATCCTCTATGTACAATCAACTTGCAAGATCTTGGGGCGGAAGAGCTTGTATAAGTGGGACCCATATGTCATCCTCTATGTACAATAAAAGTTTCTTTTTCTTGGATTATTTTTTGCTCCTGGTATTTGGTCTCTTTCCTTTTTCTTTCGATCTCATGCCGCCTCTGAAACGTTGAGTAAGGTGCTGGGTCATGGGACCCGCATGCCATCCTCTATGTACAATCAACTTTCTTTTCTGGGAGTTTTTTTACCCCTAATTTCTGGCTACTCTTTTTCTTTTGATCTCAAGCCGCATTTGAAACGTTGACACCGCTGCTGCAAAATGGGACCCGCATGTCATCTTTTATGTACAATAAAGTTTCTTTTCTTGGATTATTTTTGGCTCCTGATATTTGGTCACTTGTCTTTTTCTTTCGATCTCATGCCCCCTTTGAAACGTTGAGGAAGCTGCTAGCGCATGGGTCCCGCATGTCATACTCTATGAACAATAAAAGTTTCCTTCCTTGGAGTTATTTTTTACCGCTAATTTCTGGCTACTTCCTTTTTCTTTTGATCCCCTGCCGCCTTGGAAACGTTGAGTAAGCTGCTGACACAAGGGGCCCGCATGTCATCCTCTATGTACAATCAACTTGCAAGATCTTGGAGCGAAAGAGCTTGTATAAGTGGGACCCATATGTCATCATCTATGTACAATAAAAGTTTCTTTTCTTGGATTATTTTTTGCTCCTGATATTTGGTCACTTTCCTTTTTCTTTCTATCTCATGCCGCCACTGAAACGTTGAGTAAGGTGCTGGCTCATGGGACTGTACAATAAAGTTTCATTTCTTAGATTTTTTTACCCACTGATTTTTGCTAACTTGCCTTTTTCTTTTCGATCATATGCCGCCTTTGAAATTGAGGTCGCCGCTGGCTCATGGGTCCCACAAGTCAGCCTCTATGAACAATAAACCTTTCCTTTGTTGTATTTATTTTTTACCCCTAATTTCTGGCTATTTGCCTTTTTCTTTTGATCCCCTGCGGCCTTTGAAACGATGAGGACGCTGCTGGCAGGTCGGTCCCACATGTCATCCTCTATGAAGAATAAAAGTTTCCTTTTTGGATTTATTTTTGACCCCTAATTTCTGGCTATTTGCCTTTTTCTTCTGATCCCTGCCGACTTCGAAATGATGAGGATGCAGCTGGCAGATCGGTCCCACATGTCAGCCTCTATGAACTATAAATGTTTCCTTTGTAGGATTTATTTTTTACCCCTATTTTCGGGCTACTTGCCTTTTTCTTTGAAACGTTGAGGACGCTACTGTCTCATGGGTCCCACATGGCATCCTCTCTGAACGATAAACCTTCATTTCTTGTTAACGACAGGTTTATCAGTATTATTTTCGCAGACTAATACAAGCTCTTTGGCTCCAAGATCTTGCAAGTTGATAGATTAAATCAAGGAATTATTAGGATATGTTTTAAATTTCAAATCCACTTTATGAATTTTTAAAAATACCGTTATCCATGTGGGTATGGAGCGATCAAGGATTTTCATATTGGGCATGAGCAGTTTCAAAAATTGGAACCCTATAATTCAAAATAAATAAAAACAACTTTTATGTAGAATCTCCGTGTATTTTTTTTTGCCAATCATAGGATCTGTGTTTCATTAGAAAAGGGCCGAAATTGCATGAGCAGAAAGGCCCATTTGTAGTTATTGGGCTTCGACAGCCGGAGCAAGTAGACCGATAACAATTACCATGTAGATGTTCCTTGGCAACCCAAAAGTGAAATATTGGGCCCAACAGGGGAAGGTTGAACAGTACTTTTTCTATTGGGAAGGTGGTACATGGGGTTATCCTGACAAAAAAAATGGAACATGGGTTACTGAAGGTTGCCCATTTGTGCCTAATATGTTTGTCAGCAGGAGCTTTACCTTCCGCCGCCGCCGCTCCGCTTCCGCCGCCGCCGCCATGCCTCGTCGCGGGTCGAGCTACCGGTACGGCGGCGTCTCGAGCTCGGGGTACCGCAGCGTCCGCGCGCGCCCCAAATTAAGGTACTTCCTCCTCGGGACGGCACCTACGATAGGCTCGGCTGGCCTTGGGGCATTTACCCCTAGCCTCTTCCATGCTCAAGTTTTTGAAATGTTTCTGGCTCTGTTCAACACTGGATCAAATTTGTCAACATGACCATTCTTATGGAGTAGCAACGAGTTGAATCTCTCAAAACTCTTTAAGTTCTGCAATATAACGACTAATTGGTACTACCTTATACAAAATGATTACATATCCTTATTTTGGAAGCAAGCAATCACACACTTATAGTTTGCTAGTCAGCTGCACGTAACGTTAAAAATCGGCAATTATAATGAATAAACCTGTAATTTTCACTTAAAATGCATTAAGGAGCATCAAATTTGACAAATCAAACCATGTCGTACTGAAAATTGACATGTCTTTCTCATGCAGAAATGTAAAATTATCCATGCATGTGCGTTTATACAGGTTAAGTTTTGCACGTATTATTTTTTGTAACTTTTCTGACTACCTTCAAAGCTCCAATCCTTCTTCATCATCTTTGTTGTACCGCACTGATGCAAGTGAATGCGAGCTGCTCGCCAGACGCGACTTCGTGTCCGATATGTGTACTATGCCTTCTCCATCTAGTGCTAGTTACGCCTCTGTGCTAATTAATTCAGCACAAACCTCTGTCATTGCAGCTGTGACTCACCTCGACCATTGGAGCCCAATCACAAGAGCGAGCTCAGTCTCAACCAGAGAGGCATGTGTCTCATGGTTAGCTATCTACAACTTGCTGTCTTACTAAAACCGTGCCTATCATACAGATCACCTCGCTGGTGTAGCAATGGCTGCAAGTAGCTGCTAGCATGAGCGAAGGGGATAAGGAAGAAAAGATTAAAAAAATGGGGTGGGGCCAACAAGCAGGAAAGCTATCTACTAGCTTTATGGATGTTTCTGGAATTGGGTAGAAAATAGTAGATGACACTGTAGCAGCGAATCCCAGAGACCAAGGCCGTTGGATGATGTCTAATGAACGGCAGAACAAAATCGGCGAAATTAGCTTGAATTTTGATAATAAATCTTGGGCATTTTCCCTCGAACATGATTTATCAACTTTGGGTAGTCTCTGGACTAGTCTCCCTCGTCCACCAATTATTATCATACTACTGCGGAAAGTTGAGGGCAGTCCCTAGTCCCGAGCACTTCGCCCACTTCCCCTGGCCTCATCCCAGAGATCTCACACCAACCACCTCACCGTCGACTAGCCGCCAGTCTACAGCCCTCCGAAGAATCCCCAATGGCGGCGACGCCCCTACTAGAGCGCTCCTCACGCGAGCGCATCATCGAGTCTGGCCCACATGTCTTCCGTGCCTGCCGTGTGTCGGCAAGCACGACCGACTTCTCCGTCGGCGAGCCGCCGGCCGTGGGCGAGGGCGAGGCGTCCCCGTACACTATGACAGTGCACATCTTCTTCTCGAGGACGTACGAGCTCAGGAGGATGGCCGGCCCCCTCCCTGCCCCACTGGATGAGGACGATATCACCACTACACCCTGCGAAGAGGTGGTGCTGGATCTTGGCTTGCCTCCGAGGAAGCTGCGTAGTGGGGGCAATGTCGTGCGAACTATGCGCGAGATTCTTGCCCGTGTATGGCTGCTCAAGAACCTGAACCTCACGGAGGAGGAGTGGGACATCATCATGCCTTACGATGTTATGCACCTGATGTGGCAGCAGGCGTGTCGTCGGCTCGGTGGCCTCCACTTCGACCTCACCCTTAGGGTGGACCACCGGCTCATCGTCAACTTGCCGGCGCTGCAGGACAGTTGGGTCCTAGTTGCGCCGGAGGACGGCCACTGCAGCATATGCATGCTGGGGCTGTCGCAGCGCACAACGGTGCGTCTCCGGGGATGCAAACACCCGTTCCATAGGAAGTGCATCTTCTCCTGGTTTGTAACGAACGCCAGCTGCCCTATCTGCCGCGATAAAGTGCTGACCCATCTTATTTTCGATTTGTAGCATAGTATGAATAAAAACCCTGTATGATAGGGATGCCATGCCAACTTGAATCCTATGTCAAGAGAAATTCTATTTGATTGTGGTTATAAGATATTCTGCATTAGTTTGATCTATTATCATTCTATTTTCCTATGGGATATGACCCTATGAATCAAACAGCATGGGATTACTTCCACACAATTAAGTTTGACCAACTTTTAGTAGGACAACAAACATAAATAATTAGTCATCATGGGATTACAATCCAACAGATAATTGTCTTCAGGACTCATACATTTTCCAAATAGAAAAATCAAAACAAATCATGGTTCTTCATCTCACAGCATGATACAGAGACAAGAGTCTAATCATCATCATCATCATCATCATCATCATCATCATCATCATCATCATCATCTCCGTCTTCATTCTGATATTCGTGCATGGTCTCATCCTGCTCGTCCTGTCCATTCTCCTCCTGAGATTCACCAGGTAGCTTCAGTTTATCCATCTCTTTGTCGACTATGCTAACCTCAACAGTGAAATCTACTTCTCCATCATGTGCAGGGATACCTGTATCCAACGAGGTTTCATCAATGTCAGCAACTTTAGTTTGCATACAACCAGCGAAATCATCTTGCTGGGCACCAATTATTGGATCCGCATTCTCATCCAAATCATATATGTTCCTTGCCACAAACTTTTGCACATACTGCCATCCTTTTCTAGATCTGTCTTCCAAGAAAAGTACCTTGGCCGCTTGAGGTACCAAAATATAAGGATCATCCTTGTACCACTGAGCAGTAGTATTGACTGATATGAAATACCCATCATTTCTGGCACCTTTGCCCTTGTTTGGATCTTGGTTGTACCAATAACACTTAAATAGAACCACAGATCGGACAGTAACCTTATCACTATAGAACAACTGAATAACCTCTTCTATGTGACCATAATGGTCAAATGACTCTGATCTCTTTTTTCTGGTTGTCAAGTGATCTCCACTGGTTGTGATGCCACTATTTCGTGTCTTCAAATGTTGTTCACGCTCATAGGAGCTGTAATGGACACCATTGGCATTGCAAGCTGCAGCTACCAACACCCTCTTATCTGGACCACGTGATAGGACAAGGAGATCAGCACTAACAGCGCCTGGATTCTCCGCATGGAGTTTCGAGATCTACGATTACAAAATAGACAAGAGGTCATCTCATGTGAAAACACATAGACAAGTCAGAGTGCAATTGAACATCTTACATATTTCTCAAACCAGTCCTGAAACCCACTCCCACGTGCCGATAGCTTTCCATTCGTTTCCATGTACAACCTGCAAAACATAGCCAAGTCAGCTGAATATATTTCATTTTGATACAAGTTCATAGTATATGCGAGGAACTGAGTAGTTCGTGTGCATAGTACTCACTTAACATATTCATCAGCCTCTGTAGCATTATTCAGCACATACCAAGACAGCTGTTCAAATTCAGACTGCTCTAATGTTTTTTCGGTCCTCTTTCCTATTAGCTCAACACCATGATTAAAAACAGATCCTCCAACTTCCAAAATTCTGCGACCCCGATTGAATCTGGTCTCAATATCAGGAATATATCTTGAGGCAAATGTATATGCTTCAGCAGCAATATACGCCACTGCAATGCAAGCCTCCGGTCTAGCTTTGTTCCTAACTGTATTCTTGAAAGTGCACAGTCGACGTTCTATAGGGTACATCCATCCATACTGTACCGGACCTCTTAAAAGTGCCTCATCAGGTAGATGAACAGCCAAATGCACCATCACATCAAAGAAGGCTGGAGGATATATCAGCTCCAGCTTGCACAGGATTACTGCTATGTCCACCTTAAGACGTTCTACAACAGCTCTGCTTAGAGTTTTACTACATATTTCCCTAAAGAACCTTCCCAACTCTGCAATCACGTTGTACATATTTGGCTTCACTAAATCTTTAATGCCAATAGCTAAAAGCCTTTGCAGCAGGATGTGACAATCGTGAGTTTTCAACCCTTGGAGCTTGTTTCCTTCAGCATTGAGACAATTTGCAATGTTGGAAGCAAATCCGAACGGGAACATCACACCTCGGAGGTACTCACAAAATAATCTCCTTTTAGGCATCGGCAATGTGAATTCCGCGCCTCGAAATTTATAATGTTTTTCCTTGCCTTTGTTCACTTTGTCATTACGATCCAGTTGCAAGTGCCTGTTAACATTCAATGTTGCACAATCAATCCTAGCATTTGAGCTATCTTTTGTCTTGGATGGAATGTTGAGTAATGTGCCGACAATGCTGTCACATATATTCTTCTCCATGTGCATGATATCAATATTATGCCGAAGCTTCTTACCAGCCCAATACGGCAAGTCCCAAAGAGTGGTCCTGCGCTTATAAAATATTCTCGGTCTATCATTTTCCATTTCCTTCCTCTTGGTACATGCTGCTATTTCACCTCCCATCTTCCTTTTGGTAGCTGCTAGACTCAGTTCATCTCGTCTCTTCTTCCTTTTTCTATCTGCTACTACTGCTGCTGCATCTTCTGTATTCTTCTCTGCTGTACCTGCTGTGGCGGCTGGTGGTTTTCCTGGTTTAACATTTCTGACCGCTTCTAGGTGCGCCTCCAACTCGTGACTCTTAAAGTGCTGCGGTTTAGTCTTTTTACAGGCCTGATCACCAATAAATTGCAATTTTTTTCTATTTTTTCGGAAACTGTGATCTAATGGAAGGAAACGGCGATGGCCCATATAGCATATCTTGTTTATTATCCTCACTGCCAGCTGATCAGTATCACAGTGAACACATGCATTATAACCTGATGTTACTCTGCCTGACATAGTGCCCAAAGCTGGATAATCATGGGTGCAATACAGTACAGCAGCACGTAATAGAAAATTTTGTTCTTTAGGTTGACACACATCCCGTGTAGGGACACCCTCCCATAATGTTTGCAAGTCTCTAATAAGAGGCTGCATGAACACATCAAAATCCTTCCCAGGAGATTTGGGACCTGGGATGAGTAAGGCCATCATACAGTTCGACTGATCGGTGCATGTCCAGGGAGCCTGGTTGTAAGGTGTAACTAGTACTGGCCACATGCTATACGAGTTGCTCATGTTGCCAAATGGGTTGAATCCATCTGTAGCAAGGCCAAGTCTCAGGTTCCTTGGATCTGCAGCAAAATCTGGATGATCCAGGTCGAATTGCTTCCATTCATCGCCATCAGCAGGATGCCTCAGTAAATCAGGGTCGGGCGTGAGAATCTCTTTGTGCCATCTTGTTTCCCGAGATGTTTGTTCTGAAGCAAACAACCTCTGCAATCTTTGTACAAGTGGAAAGTATCTCAGAACCTTCCAAGGAATCTTTTTCTTACCACCAGCTCCATCATGTTTCCATCTTGATTCCTTACATACTGGACATTCATCGAGGTCATTATACTCCATCCAAAACAGTGCACAGTTATTTTTGCAAAAATCAATCTTCTCATATCCAAGTCCCAGTACCTTGATGTACTGCTTCACCTCATAAAAGGATTTTGGCAGTCCAGCCCCAGGGAGTGCATCGCTGTATGTCTTCGCAACTGCATTGAACGCTTTATTGGTAATCCCCTGGTATGACTTGTCATGAAGTAATTTCACAATTAATTCGAATCTTGACACAACAGAACCAGGGGCCACTAAGCGCTTAGCATCTTCTATCAGGTCATGGAAAAGAGGCTTTTTGTGATAACCATGGGGCTGTTGGCTTGCATATGGATACAGATCCCGTAACAAATTAGCAGTAGCCTCATCCTGGACGAGATCTTCAGGCTGATAACCATCAGAATAAAGAGGATCAATAATGTCAGGCTGATCATAGTGTTCACCATGGTTAATCCACCTGATATATGTCTGGTCCATCCCATAAACGAATAAATGATCTGAGACTACATGTTGAGGCTTGGACCCAATATTCAAACATACGCGGCATGGACAAATCACTTCCTTTGTCTTGTCGCCGTCAGTAAAATCACTAACGTGCTTCATGAAGTCTTCAATACCACTCAAATATGTTGGTGTGGTTAATGAGTGAAATAATATCCAAGTTCTGTCCATCTGTTGAGGAGATAGATGGTCAGAGAAGCGATAAGCTATTTCAACAAACAGGTCACCTACGAATGTAAGCAAGCATACCTGAGCAAACAGGTCGAATATAAAACTATAAATGCTACATTATTTGAGCCGATTTCAGCAAACAAACTGAGTGCAAAACTACGGCTACCTAGCGAACAGATTTTTTTAGGCTGACCACTGGGTTTCCCCACTTTGTATTTTTTTATTAATAAAAAGAGGGAAATATGTACAAAAGTTGCTGGAGAGCAGCAACTAAAAGGATCATAGATCCCAAGCAGCAAAATATATATAAAATGTTCTACCCATGATATGATTTCCTCTTTGCCTTATGAACAAGGAGAGCAATTTCATCCTTGAATCTCTTGTGCCATCTATAAATGCTTGGGGGGAGGGGCGAACAGATCTATCGAAAGCAATACAATACCAACACATTCTTTCTTCTTTTTTGCCGTAATTCCGCCGATCTATTAGCAGTGCAAAGAAGCCAAAAGTAATAAGATTACATACAGGTTCATAGACCACCAGGGCCGTACCTGAGAATACGGAGGGCCTGAGCAAAACAAGAAATAGAGGCCCTCAACATGATCATTGGCAACTAAAATGATTTTATATATACTACTCACTCCATTTCAATAAACAATGCACCCTTGTTTTTCGTATTTTATCTTCGAAAAAATATTAATCTATATCTCTCTATTTAAAAATGATGTTTCAATTTTATGTAGATATACATGTATTTAGATGAGTTTAGTTTGCAGATACATGCAAGTTTTGATGAAGTTGAAACATATTTTTCAGGATGAAGTATATAAAAAAATTGATATAAAACTGGTATCATTAGAAAGTATTTTCCAACACGATTCTAACAATGCTGCTTATGTATTATATGATCGTGATATTGTTGTCCTATTTATTTGGTCAAGGTTCACATTGAAATGTGGTAAAATAAATTAAAAGAAGTGCATCGTGTGAAAAAGCAATCTAAGAATTCAAAAGTGCTAATTGTTAGTCGAAACATGACATCATTGAGACAAAATATTAATATTCATTGGAAGACTAACTGAATTAGCTGCACTCGCGATGAAAGAGAAAGAGAAGATACGGGTAAGAGCAAGTACAATAAGGTACAGTCTTTTTTTGTTTGTTTGGGTTGCTCATCAAGCTTATCGCTCGATACAATAAGGTACAGTCAGCGGGAGTGGTGTTTGGAACATGGGTGCATAGTGGGTGGTATCATAGAGTACTATCATAGATATGCTATATTTATTATAGTGGAGTATTGAAAATGGCATATATAGAAGGGGATATTGAGAATTGAGAGTGGCATAAACACAACTTCAGTTTTTGTAATGGCATAAACACAACTTGTGAATTGAGGAGTGGCATAGAACCAATTAACACTTGTTTCAATAACAGCCATCAAAAGCCAATCGAACGCACGAGAATGGATCCAAAATTTACCCATTTTCACGGATTTGAAGGGATTCGTGGGGGGAGGTGGAGGAACGCGAAGAACACGGTGGTAGGTGGGGTGGATCGGAGATACAAACGCAACGCACACACACAAACCGGTTGTTCTTCGTTGGCCCGATACACCAACCCAATAGAATTGCGAGGTAAAAGACTCACGAGGAGTAGAAGCCCTCACAAAAGATTGGCAATAGAAATCGATAGAGTTCCAAAGAGGAAAAGAGCGCAAAGATAGAATTGCAAATAGCAAAAGATCCAAACACTAGAATTCCTAGAATGGAAGAGATCGACTTCCTAGAAGAGTTGATAACTTCGTAGATGGTAGATCTAGAAGGGTTCCCACAAGGGTCATGAGCAAAGCTCGTGTTTTAATTTCACGTCAAGTCTAATCTCAGATCTGAGCCAACTAGGCTATTTATAGGTAGGGGCGAAGGGTTAAGTTACATGCTGAAAAGTGCTGATGTGCTGAAGTTCGCGGTGGCGGAAGTTCCGGTCATCTTGGGTGGAAGTTCCGGTGGGGGCGGAAGTTCCGGTCCTGGGCCGGAAGTTCCGGCCAAGTTCCGGCCAAGTTCCGAAATTAGCCCGTTTCCTTGCAGTAACATCCAGGGGCATTTTGACGGACTTTCGGAACTTAGGCGGAACTTGGGCGGAAGTTCCGACCGGGCGGAAGTTCCGGTCCCTCGGGGCGGAAGTTCCGGTCCGATGCTTTTTCCTGCGCGCTGGAGGGCATCTTGGGGGCATCTTGGAGGAATCTGGCCGGAAGTTCCGGTCCTGGGGGGCGGAAGTTCCGGCCTGGGCGCTGTAGCTCCATCTTCATCGTTTCCAGCTCTCTCTCCAACGTCTTGGTCTCCATGGCTTGTGTCTTGGTCGATGTACCTGATTGAACATAGGGTATTTGCATGAAGTAGCAAGCCATCCAAGGGGGTGTCAAAGTCATAGGTAGAGAGGAGCGAATTCACCTCTTGGCGTAGTGCTTGGGCTCGAGCTCGTGTCATTGGACCACGAGGAGGGCTTGTCGGTCTTGAGGCGGCGGTGTCCATAGGCCACCCCGTATCATCTCCCCCCCTTGGGAAAGAGTCGTCCTCGACTCTATGTTCTCCTCATCTCCATGATATGGTGAAAGGTCGGACACATTGAATGTGTTGCTCACCAAGTACTTGGATGTTGGTATGTCGACGACGTAGGCGTTGTCGTTGATGCGCTTGAGGACCTTGAAGGGACCATCACCTCGGGGCTTGAGCTTGGAGTTTCTTTCTTGAGGGAAGCGGTCCTTGCGAAGGTGTATCCACACTAGGTCGCCTTCATTGAAGATCCGTGCCTTTTTCTTCAAGTTTAGTCTTGTGGCTTGACGGAGAACTTGTTGCTCGATCGTTGCCCTTGTGTCTTCATGGAGTTTCTTCATGTATTGTGCTCGCTTGTCGATGTCCATGTTCACTTGCTCATGTAGCGGAAGAGGTAGGAGGTCAATCGCCGTAGGTGGTTCAAACCCGTAGACGACCATGAATGGGCTTCTCATTGTTGTGGAGTGCTTGGCGCGGTTGTAGGCAAACTCCGCATGTGGGATGCAATCTTCCCATGCTTTCAAATTCTTCTTGACAAGGACTCGTAGTAGCGTGGAGAGGCTTCGGTTCACCACTTCGGTTTGCCCATCGGTTTGGGGGTGTGAGGATGATGAGAACAAAAGCTTGACGTTGAACTTGGCCATTAGTGTCTTCCAAAGATAGCTCATGAACTTGACATCTCGGTCGGAGACAATGCTTCTTGGTACACCGTGGAGTCTCACAATTTCCCTAAAAAACAAGGAGGCAATGTGATGCGGGGTGGCCTTCGGACACCTCCCCACCAAGACCAACAAGTCCCCCAAGCGGACCAATGACAAGGGCTCGAGTTAAAGCTCTACATGACAAGGTGAACTCGCTCCTCACTTCCCTCGACCTAGATACCCCATTGGATGGAATGCTACCTCATGCCGAAACCCTTTGTGTCATTAGGTACGTGGAGCATCAAGACCACGGAGAGGACAATACGTCATGGTCAAGGGAAGGAGAGGAGAAGCTGATCGAGAAGATGTACCCGGAGCTGGACCCGAAGTCGCCCCAAGAACGCAAGGAAGAGACGATGAGCGGCCAGTCCAGAATCCGGTCTGACCGGACTCCTGACCGGGCCACCCGGCTCAGAATCCGGTCGGGCCGCCTGACCGGGCCACCCGGTCCCCAACCGGGCCACCAACCGGTGCCATCCGGACGACTTCCCGGGGCTCCAGAACCTCGCCCGGTTACTGCCCGGTCCAGGATCCGGTCACCGACCGGACGACCCGGTCCCAGGTCCGGTCCAACCGGCCTCCTGACCGGCCTGCACGACTGAAGACTACTTTTCGGCCCGAAACGTTTTCCTTTGTGCCTTTTCGGCCCGTGTCGCCTTGTACCGCTATATAAGCACCTTGGACACCCCTTTTTCCCCTTAGACTTGTTTAGAACTCAAACCTAACTTTGAGCTTAGTCTCCCTTGGGTATCATCCCTCTGTAATCAAGGCAACCCTTGTGGATGTATGGATTTGGTAGTGTGAGATTCTAGTGTTTTACACTCTCTCTCCCACTCCTTGATTCGTCCTCCCCACCGGTCTCTCCTCTCGGAATTCTACCTCGAGTCTCTTCCGGGCGGATTCTATTGGCACGGTCCATCGAGCCGTGAGGGTAAGCATCGATTGTATCGGGTTGGTGTGCGTGGTTCTTCGTGTGTTCTTCGCGTTCTTCGTGTTCTTCCGCCTCTCCCCCTCTTTCCCCCTTGATTCCTTGGGTCACCGTGGAGTCTCACAATTTCCCTAAAAAACAAGGAGGCAATGTGTGAAGCATCATCCGTTCGGGAACATGGTATAAAATGAGCCATTTTTGAGAATCTATCCACTACCACAAAGATTGAATCATGACCATATTTAGTTCGAGGTAATCCTAGTACAAAGTCCATGCTTATATCGGACCAAGGAGCATAAGGAATAGGCAACGGTGTATAAAGACCATATGGATTGGAAGAGGACTTAGCTTGTAAGCATGTTGTACACCGGCGGCAAAGGCGTTCCACGTCTCGGTACATTCTTGGCCAATAGTAGTGAGTGGATAGCATGGCATATGTCTTCTCTCGTCCAAAGTGACCCATGAGACCACCACCATGCGATTCTTGTAAGAGCAAAAGGCGAAGCGAGGACATTGGAACACAAAGTTTGTTGCCCTTAAACAAGAATCCTTGGTGCAAATAGAAATCATCGATGCCCTTTTCAATGGAACACTTTGCAAAAATTGGGCCAAAGAAGGTATCGGAGGCATATTGTTCTTTGATTTCATCAAGACCCAACACATGGAAATCCAAACGAGTGAGTAAAAGGGTGAGCTTGCGGGAAAGGGCATCCGCAACGACATTGTCCTTGCCCTTCTTGTATTTGATTACATATGGAAAGGACTCAATGAACTCAACCCATTTTGCATGTCTTTTGTTCAAAGTGTGTTGACTTTTCAAATACTTCAAAGATTCATGGTCGGAGTGAATAATGAACTCTCTTGGCCAAAGATAGTGTTGCCAAACTTCAAGAACACGAACCAAAGCGTAAAGTTCCTTGTCATAAATAGGATAGTTGAGGCGTGCGCCGTCCAACTTCTCACTATAATATGCCACGGGTTTTCCATTTTGCATGAGGACACCACCGATTCCAAGGCCACTCGCGTCACATTCTATCTCAAATGTTTTAGCAAAATCGGGAAGAACAAGTAGTGGTGCCTCGGTGAGTCTCTTTTTCAATTCATCAAAAGCTTTTTGTTGTGCTTTGCCCCAAACAAACGGAACATTCTTTTTTGTAAGCTCGTTTAAAGGGCAAGCGATGGTGCTAAAATCTTTCACAAAGCGGCGGTAAAATCCGGCGAGTCCATGGAAGCTTCGAACTTGACCAACATTTGTGGGAGTGGGCCAATTGTGGATGGCCTCAACTTTGGAAGAATCAACTTCAATCCCGTTGGCGGAAACCACAAAACCAAGAAAAACCAATTTGTTTTGAGCAAAGGTGCATTTTGGGAGGTTGGCATAGAGCTTCTCGTGGCGCAATATGCATAAGACTTCTCTCACATGTTGAACATGGTCCTCGAGATTTTTGCTATAGACGAGAATGTCATCAAAGTAAACAACCACGCTCTTGCCAATGAGTGGTCTCAAAATGTGATTCATAAGACGCATGAAAGTCGAAGGAGCATTAGAAAGACCAAATGGCATGACAAGCCATTCATATAGACCAAGCTTGGTCTTGAATGCCGTCTTCCATTCATCACCAATTGCCATGCGAATTTGGTGGTAGCCACTACGCAAATCAATCTTAGAGAAAATGGTGGCACCACTCAATTCATCAAGCATGTCGTCTAAACGCGGAATGGGATGGCGATAACGGACGGTAATGGCATTGATGGGTCGACAATCCATACACATCCGTTGCGTCTCATCCGGTTTAGGCACAAGAATCACGGGAACGGCACAAGGGCTAAGGCTTTCTCGAACGTACCCTTTGGCGAGGAGGTCTTGTATTTGGCGTTGAATCTCCTTTGTGTCTTCGGGGTTGGTGCGGTAGGCGGCTCGGTTTGGAAGGGGAGCGCCGGGTATGAGGTCGATGCGGTGCTCGATGCCCCGAAGCGGTGGTAGTCCATGAGGTAGCTCGTCGGGGAAGATGATGTCGTGTAACTCACACGTTCGTTGGGAACCCCAAGAGGAAGGTATGATGCGCACAGTAGCAAGTTTTCCCTCAGAAAGAAACCAAGGTTTAATCGAACCAGTAGGAGCCAAGAAGCACGTTGAAGGTTGATGGTCGCGAAATGTGATGCGGCGCAACACCAGGGATTCCGGCGCCAACGTGGAATCTGCACAACAAAACCAAAGTACTTTGCCCCAACGAAACAGTGAGGTTGTCAATCTCACCGACTTGCTGTAACAAAGGATTAAGCGTATCGAGTGGAAGATGTTTGCAAAGAAAACAGTAAACAAGTATTGCAGTAGATTGTATGCTATGTAAAGAATAGGACCGGGGTCCATAGTTCACTAGAGGTGTCTCTCCCATAAGATAAAAGCATGTTGGGTGAACAAATTACAGTCGGGCAATTGACAAATAGAGAAAGGCATAACAATGCATATACATGATATGCTAAATATAGTGAGATTTAATCCGGCATTACGACAAAGTACATAGACCGCCATCCAACCGCATCTATGCCTAAAAAGTCCACCTTCAGGTTATCATCCGAACCCCATTCAGTATTAAGTTGCTAAGCAACAGACAATTGCATTAAGTATGGTGCGTAATGTAATCGACAACTACATCCTTAGACATAGAATCAATGTTTTATCCCTAGTGGCAACAACACATCCACAACCTTAGAACTTTCTGTCACTGATTCAATGGAGGCATGAACCCACTATCGAGCATAAATACTCCCTCTTGGAGTTAAGAGTACAAACTTGGCCTCTACTAATAACGGAGAGCATGCAAGATCATAAACAACACATAAACAATAGATTGATAATCACCATAATCATAGTACTCTCTATCCATCGGATCCCGACAAACACAACATATAGAATTACAGATAGATGATCTTGATCATGTTAGGCAGCTCACAAGATCCAACAATGAAGCACAACAAGGAGAAGACGACCATCTAGCTACTGCTATGGACCCATGGTCCAGGGGTGAACTACTCACTCATCACTCCGGAGGCGACCATGGCGGTGTAGAGTCCTCCGGGAGATGAATCCCCTCTCCGGCAGGTGCCGGAGGAGATCTCCCGAATCCCCCGAGATGGGATTCGCGGCGGCGGTGTCTCTGGAAGGTTTTCCGTATCGTGGCTCTCGGTACCGGGGGTTTCGCGACGGAGGCTATTTGTAGGCGGAAGGGTAGGTCAAGAGGCGGCACGAGGGCCCAGGGGACATGCCGACGCGGCCAGGGCCGCCGCGCCGCTCACACTGGCCACCTCGTGGCCCCACTTCGACTCCTTCGGTCTTCTGGAAGCTTCGTGCAAAAATAGGACCCTGGGCGATTTCGTCCAATTCCGAGAATATTTCCTTACTAGGATTTCTGAAACCAAAAACAGCAGAAAACAGAACTTCTTCGGCATCTTGTTAATAGGTTAGTTCCAAAATGCGTAAATACGACATATAATGTGCATAAAACATGTAGGTATCATCAATAAAGTAGCATGGAACATAAGAAATTATCGATACGTTGGAGACGTATCAGCATCCCCAAGCTTAGTTCTGCTCGTCCCGGTAAAACGATAACAAAGATAATTTCTGAAGTGACATGCCATCATAATCTTGATCATACTATTGTAAACATATGTAATGAATGCAGCGATCAAAACAAAGGTAATGACATGAGTAAACAACTGAATCATAAAGCAAAGACTTTTCATGAATAGTACTTCAAGACAAGCATCAATAAGTCTTGCATAAGAGTTAACTCATAAAGCAATAAATCAAAGTAAAGGTGTTGAAGCAACACAAAGAAGATTAAGTTTCAGCGGTTGCTTTCAACTTATAACATGTATATCTCATGGATATTGTCAACATAAAGTAATATAACAAGTGCAATATGCAAGTATGTAGGAATCAATGCACAGTTCACACAAGTGTTTGCTTCTTAAGGTGGAGGGAGATAGGTAAACTGACTCAACAATAAAAGTAAAAGAATGGTCCTTCAAAGAGGAAAGCATCGATTGCTGTATTTGTGCTAGAGCTTTTATTTTGAAAACATGAAACAATTTTGTCAACGGTAGTAATAAAGCATATGAGTTATGTAAATTATATCTTACAAGTTGCAAGCCTCATGCATAGTGTACTAATAGTGTCCGCACCTCGTCCTACTTAGCTTGGACTACCGGATCATTGCATGCCATCTTTCAACCAAGTGTCACAAAGGGGTACCTCCATGCCGCCTGTACAAAGGTCTAAGGAGAATGCTCGCATTTTGGATTTCTCGCTTTTGATTATTCTCAACTTAGACATCCATACCGGGACAACATGGACAACAGATAATGGACTCCTCTTAAATGCATAAGCATGTAGCAACAATTATTATTCTCATATGAGATTGAGGATATATGTCCAAAACTGAAACTTCAACCATGATTCATGGCTTTAGTTAGCGGCCCAATGTTCTTCTCTAACAATTTTGCATGCTCCAACCACTAAAATGATAGATCCTTCAGACAAGACGGACATGCATAGCAACTCACATGATATTCAACAATAGTTGATGGCGTTCCCCAGAAACATGGTTATCGCACAACAAGCAACTTAATAAAATATAAAGTGCATAAGTACATATTCAATACTACGATAGTTTTTAAGGCTATTTTGTCCCATGAGCTATATATTGCAAAGGTAAATGATGAAATTTTAAAGGTAGCACTCAAGCAATTTACTTTGGAATGGCGGAAAATACCATGTAGTAGGTAGGTATGGTGGACACAAATGAAATAGTAGTTGGCTCAAGGATTTTGGATGCATGAGAAGTATTCCCTCTCGATACAAGGTTTAGGCTAGCAAGGTTATTTGAAGCAAACTCAAGGATGAACAGGTGCAGCAAAACTCACATAAAAGACACATTGTAAACATTATAAGACTCTACACCGTCTTCCTTGTTGTTCAAAACTCAATACTAGATATTATCTAGACCTTAGAGAGACCAAATATGCAAATCAAATTTTAGCAAGCTCTATGTATTTCTTCATTAATGGGTGCAAAGCATATGATGCAAGAGCTTAAACATGAGCACAACAATTGCCAAGTATCACATTATCCAAGACATTTTAGAATTACTACATGTAGCATTTTCCAATTCCAACCATATAACAATTTAACGAAGAAGAAACTTCGCCTTGAACATTATGAGTAAAGCCTAAGGACACATGTGTCCATATGCAACAGCGGAGCGTGTCTCTCTCCCACAAAGTGAATGCTAGGATCCATTTTATTCAAACAAAAACAAAAATGAAAACAAACCGACGCTCCAAGTAAAGAACACAAGATGTGATTGAATAAAAATATAGTTTCAGGGGAGGAACCTGATGATGTTGTCGATGAAGAAGGGGATGCCTTGGGCATCCCCAAGCTTAGACGCTTGAGTCTTCTTAAAATATGCAGAGGTGAACCACGGGGGCATCCCCAAGCTTAGAGCTTTCACTCCTCTTGATCATAGTATATCATTCTCCTCTCTTGACCCTTGAAAACTTCCTTCACACCAAACTTCAAGCAAACTCATTAGAGGGTTAGTGCACAATTAATAATTCACTCATTCAGAGGTGACACAATCATTATTTTCACTTCTGGACATTGCATAATGCTACTGGACATTAATGGATCAAAGAAATAAATCCAACATAGCAAAAGAGGCAATGCGAAATAAAAGGCAGAATCTGTCAAAAACAGAACAGTCCGTAAAGACGAATTTAAAGCTGGCACCAGACTTGCTCAAATGGAAAAACTCAAAACTAATGAAAGTTGCGTACATATCTGAGGATCACGCTCGTAAATTGGCAGATTTTTTCGAATTTTCTACAGAGAACTGTGCCCAGATTCGTGACAGACAGCAATGCTGTTTCTGCGCAGCGATCCCAAATATAACATCAACTTTGACATAGAAACTTTACTTGGCACAAAAACATGATAAGGAGAGGTTGCTACAGTAGTAAACAACTTCCAAGACTCAACAAAACAAAAAATTGCTGTAGGTAAAAACATGGGTTGTCTCCCATAAGCGCTTTTCTTTAACGCCTTTCAGCTAGGCGCAGAAAAAAAGTATTATCGAATGGTGGTACATCATCCTTACCTTGGGCTTTACCCTTACCTTTCTTGTTGTTTTCCTTTCTCTTTGATTTAGGAAATGTATGATTTCCCCCTGGTATAGAGGTGAAATCCAAGATGCCTTCTCCCACATCTATTACTGCTCCCAATAGTTTTAGCAGGGATCTTCCGAGTGTGACTTTTCCTGTTCCTACACATTCAATAACAAGATAATCAATGGATATTGTTCTTCCAAGAATGGTCGTATGCACACCTGCGGCTATTCCCTTAGGCATTATAACAGAATTATCAATGAGAGTTATTTCTTCTCCTCCTTCATCAACTCCCCATAGTTCCAAAGATTTATAAATGCTCTCAGGCATAAGGCAAAATTCAGACATAATATCACAGTAGGCATGAAGAGTTCGATCACCGATAACAATTTTAACAGCAGGATCCCATAATGAAGGTTTAGGATTCTCTAAGACTTGTTCAAGACGATTACGAACACAGTGATAATTGTCATTCAAGCGAGATGTACTTATCTCGAGATTGTTCAATCTATTATAAATGCTAATAAGGGCTGAATCAAAGTTATTAGCTGAATCATGTGATGCAACCAATTTCTTTATGGCATTAAAAGCTTGATCCCCATTACAATGAAGGAAATCTCCTCCTACTAAAGTGTCCAAAGCATATCTATAGCGAACCATAAGACCAAAATAAAAATTACTAAGGAGCAAACTTAGAGTCATTTGAGGTTCAGTTTTACGATAAGAAGTAAAAATTCTAGACCAAGCATCCTTAAAACTTTCCTCATCCCCTTGTTTAAAAGTAAAAACTAATTCCTCAGGTGAAGAAGTAACAGGTTCAGAGCTAGACATGGTAACAAAAGTAACTAATTTTTTTTTGTATTTTTAATATAGAGTGCAAGACAATAAATAAAGCAAACTAGATAAAGTAAATGCAAGTAACTAATTTTTTTGTGTTTTTGATATAGAGAGCAAGACAGTAAATAAAGTAAAACTAGCAACTAATTTTTTTGTATTTTGATTTAGTGCAGCAAACAAAGTAGTAAATAAAATAAAGCAAGACAAAAACAAAGTAAAGAGATTGAGAAGTGGAGACTCCCCTTGCAGCGTGTCTTGATCTCCCCAACGGCGCCAGAAAAAGAGCTTGATGGCGTGTAACTCACACGTTCGTTGGGAACCCCAAGAGGAAGGTATGATGCGCACAGTAGTTTTTCCCTCAGAAAGAAACCAAGGTTTAATCGAACCAGTAGGAGCCAAGAAGCACGTTGAAGGTTGATGGTCGCGAAATGTGATGCGGCGCAACACCAGGGATTCCGGCGCCAACGTGGAATCTGCACAACAAAACCAAAGTACTTTGCCCCAACGAAATGTGAGGTTGTCAATCTCACCGGCTTGCTGTAACAAAGGATTAAGCGTATCGAGTGGAAGATGTTTGCAAAGAAAACAGTAAACAAGTATTGCAGGAGATTGTATGCTATGTAAAGAATAGGACCGGGGTCCACAGTTCACTAGAGGTGTCTCTCCCATAAGATAAAAGCATGTTGGGTGAACAAATTACAGTCGGGCAATTGACAAATAGAGAAAGGCATAACAATGCATATACATGATATGATAAATATAGTGAGATTTAATCCGGGCATTACGACAAAGTACATAGACCGCCATCCAACTGCATCTATGCCTAAAAAGTCCACCTTCAGGTTATCATCCGAACCCCATTCAGTATTAAGTTGCTAAGCAACAGACAATTGCATTAAGTATGGTTCGTAATGTAATCGACAACTACATCCTTAGACATAGAATCAATGTTTTATCCCTAGTGGCAACAGCACATCCACAACCTTAGAACTTTCTGTCACTGTCCCAGATTCAATGGAGGCATGAACCCACTATCGAGCATAAATACTCCCTCTTGGAGTTAAGAGTACAAACTTGGCCAGAGCCTCTACTAATAACGGAGAGCATGCAAGATCATAAACAACACATAAACAATAGATTGATAATCACCATAATCATAGTACTCTCTATCCATCGGATCCCGACAAACACAACATATAGAATTACAGATAGATGATCTTGATCATGTTAGGCAGCTCACAAGATCCAACAATGAAGCACAACAAGGAGAAGACGACCATCTAGCTAATGCTATGGACCCATGGTCCAGGGGTGAACTACTCACTCATCACTCCGGAGGCGACCATGGCGGTGTAGAGTCCTCCGGGAGAAGAATCCCCTCTCCGGCAGGGTGCCGGAGGCGATCTCCTGAATCCCCCGAGATGGGATTCGCGGCGGCGGCGTCTCAGTAAGGTTTTCCGTATCGTGGCTCTCGGTACTGGGGGTTTCGCGACGGAGGCTATTTGTAGGCGGAAGGGTAGGTCAAGAGGCGGCACGAGGGCCCAGGGGACATGCCGGCGCGGGGCCCCGCCGCGCCGCCCCTGGCCACCTCGTGGCCCCACTCGACCCCCTCGGTCTTCTGGAAGCTTCGTGCAAAAATAGGACCCCGGTGATTTCGTCCAATTCCGAGAATATTTCCTTACTAGGATTTCTGAAACCAAAACAGCAGAAAAAAGAATCGCTCTTCGGCATCTTGTTAATAGGTTAGTTCCAGAAAATGCGTAAATACGACATATAATGTGCATAAAACATGTAGGTATCATCAATAAAGTAGCATGGAACATAAGAAATTATCGATACGTTGGAGACGTATCAGAAGACGTCTTGGAATTCCTTCAAAATAGACAACAAAGACGAAGGAATGTTGGTTAAGTCGTTAGTCTCCTCCGAGGGGCCCTTGCAAATGAGCACGTAGTGTAGGGTGGTGGATGGGTTGTGGTGCACTTCTCTCATCTCACTCTTGGTAGCTAGGAGGACACTCTTCATCTCACTCACATATGGTTTGTGGCGCTCACTCTCTTTTTGGTGGATCACTCTCTCACCTCTCAACTCACTAGTGATAGTGGCTTCCTTAGCCCTCGCTAAAGCCTTTGCATTGTCCGCAATTACTTGGCTAGGAGTCATTGGGCGTAGGATGTAGGTCTTGTCGTTGACCTTGAAGCTATAGGCATTTGTGTAGCCATCATGGTTGGCTTTCTTGTCATATTGCCAAGGGCGACCAAGTAACATGTGGCACACCGTCATAGGCACGACGTCACAATCAACGGTGTCTTCATAAGCGCCAATCTTGAAGGATATCGTGACGGTGTGTTGGATCTTCACATTTCCATTGTCGCTTAGCCATTGCACATGGTAGGGATGGGGGTGTTTCCGGAGCGGGAGGTTGAGCTTGGTGCATAGTTCGGTGCTTGCAAGATTGTGGCAACTCCCTCCATCGATGATAACCTTTATTGACTTGCCATTGATTCCGGCTCTTGTTTGGAAGATATTGCACCTTTGGTCTTCATTGGGAAGTGCATGGGTTGTCAACACTTTGGTCACCACAAGAGAAGGGCTTGCATCATGCACACATAGGACTTGCTCTTGGTCTTCCAAGGCATCATCTTCATGAGAGGTTGCGGCTTGTACCAAGGCTTCATATTCACCTTCACTCAAGTACTCCACATCTCCATCATCTCGAGTGATCATAACTCTTGTGTTCTTGCATTCAAAGGATTTATGTCCTTGAGCACCACACTTGAAGCAAGTGATGTTACTAGATCCGGTGGAAGCTTTGGAGGACATGGTTGATTGCTCCGGCTTGAAGCTTGTTGTCTTGATGGCACTTCTTGCTTGCTTTGGAGGATCCTTGGAGGCAAGTGTACTTGTGTTCTTGATGCTTGAGGAGGCATTCATAGCATTTCTTGCGGCGAAGAAGGTCTTTGTCTTTGCACTTGCTAGGTCTTCTCGCACTTGGCGCTCGGCCCTTGTTGCTTGGTGGAGTAACTCAACCATGTTTTTGTAGGGCAAGAATTCCACTATCCTCTTGACGGGGATGTTCAAGCCATTCAAGAATCTTGCCATAGTTTGCTCTTCTCGCTCATCCACATTTGCACTCATCATGGTCATGTGCATCTCCTTGTAATATTCCTCAACGGACTTGTAGCTTTGCTTGAGTTGAGTGAGCTTGTTGAAGAGGTCACGCTTGTGGTGAGTTGGGACAAAGCGGGTGTGCATGACTTCTTGCATCTCCATTGTAAGGCAACACCCTCGGCCACCACTTGGAAGGCGTCCTCCTCCTCCAAACCGCCGCAATGATGATGAGGATCTTCATCAACAACCTCACAACCATAATGAGGATGATGAGGAAGAAAGACCACCTCCTCGACGCAATGACCGCAATGAGGAAGAAATCTTTGGGAAGCTCAAATTCACCATGCCTAAGTTCCAAGGAGAGGAAGATCCCGACGCATACTTGTCTTGGGTCCTCAAGGTTGATAAGATATTCCGCATCCACAACTTCTCCGAAGCAAAGAAAGTTGCCATGGCATCACTTGAGTTTGAAGGATATGCAAATGTTTGGTGGGAAGAGGTAAACAAGAAGCGTGAGAAGGAAGACTTAGCACCCATTGACACATGGGAAGAGATGCAAGAAGTCATGCACACCCGCTTTGTCCCAACTCACCACAAGCGTGACCTCTTCAACAAGCTCACTCAACTCAAGCAAAGCTACAAGTCCGTTGAGGAATATTACAAGGAGATGCACATGACCATGATGAGTGCAAATGTGGATGAGCGAGAAGAGCAAACTATGGCAAGATTCTTGAATGGCTTGAACATCCCCGTCAAGAGGATAGTGGAATTCTTGCCCTACAAAAACATGGTTGAGTTACTCCACCAAGCAACAAGGGCCGAGCGCCAAGTGCGAGAAGACCTAGCAAGTGCAAAGACAAAGACCTTCTTCGCCGCAAGAAATGCTATGAATGCCTCCTCAAGCATCAAGAACACAAGTACACTTGCCTCCAAGGATCCTCCAAAGCAAGCAAGAAGTGCCATCAAGACAACAAGCTTCAAGCCGGAGCAATCAACCATGTCCTCCAAAGCTTCCACCGGATCTAGTAACATCACTTGCTTCAAGTGTGGTGCTCAAGGACATAAATCCTTTGAATGCAAGAACACAAGAGTTATGATCACTCGAGATGATGGAGATGTGGAGTACTTGAGTGAAGGTGAATATGAAGCCTTGGTACAAGCCGCAACCTCTCATGAAGATGATGCCTTGGAAGACCAAGAGCAAGTCCTATGTGTGCATGATTGTCAACACCCGGATTTTTAAGTCCGAATGCCTATTATATCATTCATCGCAATCCCAGGAATATTGTTGTTGCGAGATATAATAGCTAAGTATCACAGTCATTATTTATTACAACTCAATAGGTCTTACAACTTGAATCACATGATCCATATTACACAAATAGTTGATCTATTGATCAACGAACACAAACACAAGTTCAATGCGGAAGCGTAAAGATAAAGGGACTCTGTAGTCCACAGGCCAACGCTTGACGTCAGAAAGCTCCTAGTTATCATAGGCGTCCTGCTGATCATCCTCGCGGTAGTTCTGTTCATCATCGTACTCTGGCCATTTGAATAGCCAGGGACAAAGCCGTAAGTACTTCAAGTACTTGCAAACTAATACCAATGTAAAATGCTAGCTCTTGGAGTTAAACTCTATTTCTACTTGCATAAGCCAAGTTTTAGTGTATGAGGAGTGGAGCATGTGCTAGCTACTCAAGTGGGAACATTAGTGTCATTCCCACACAATGGTTATCATTCTACCAAATCACCAAGTCACCATTCATATTCATGAAAGTTTTCAAAAGACTGACACAGGAGATTGTATGGCCTTTCCAATTGTCCGTAACCGTGGACACGGCTATTCGAATAGGTTGACACTCTGCAGAGGTTGCACACTTGTGCCACAACATTTGATTACATCCGTCGGAATAACTCCGAGTCACCGTAACACAGTACGCGGATCATCAACCCTAACCTTTCACTTATAAACCCTAGTATGAGCACCTCTCCCCATGAGCTTGGCCTCCCAGTGAAAACCAACTGTTAACCTGGGAACTGCACAGGGCTTGGCCGGACAATTTCACCTCAATTCACATCTTTCTCAACAACGGAGGCAGCCTCGGCATAACCCCTATGATGCGTGTTCAGAGGGAACCCATACTAAGATGTATAAACTTCCAGTTAAGCCCTACCCATAATCAGGTATTGTGGGGGTACTTGTATTTGGAAAGGTATCGCATTCAAACCAATATCAGGGTTTTATCAAAAATCACCATCTTCTCTTGGTCACATTCAACTTCAAAATTCTCAAGGAAATGTCTCACCATTCCAAGGTTTCCATTCCATCAAGTCATATGTTCCCATCTATAGTAGTCAAAGTTTTAGTATTTTAGCACTAGCACTAATCATGAGGGGTGCTACATTGCTTGCCATCTACTCTAATAGTTTTGTTCAACTATACCATTTGAATAACTCATTTGAAAAACACAGCAAGTAAGACTTGTAGGGTAAACAAATAGGATAAGCTTGTAAGAAGGTAGATAAAATCATGGTGCCTTGCCCAAGGTGGGCTTTGCACTTTGCAAGAGTATTATCTTGCCTTGGTAGTTCTCAAGGTTCTCTTCTTCCTCTTCTTGGTAGAATTCTCCTTCCTCTTGGTAATTGCCGGTACTAGCGTCTAAATTTGAATACAAGGTATAATCACTAAGCAAGTTCAAAGTCTATGCTAAGCACATCATTATCTCACACAAACTATGCTAAGCACACTCATAAAATAATTAGGTGCATTGGTTGTATTTATTAAAGAAAATAATTTCCTCTCATTACATATGTAATTAATAATATTCATTTAGTTCTTGAGAAAATAATTTCCCCTTATTGAAATCTTCTTAAGATTTAACTTCTCAAATAATCATATATGAATTCATATTGACCTAAGTCAAGTATTCATTATCATTATTTGAGAAAATGATTTAAATGAGATAATTCACCTCATACTATTTTATAATTCCTTAAATGATTTAAATCTCCAAAAATTCATATAGGAGTGTTTGAACCAGAGGTGCAAACATCTCATGAACTTATTTGAGACAAGATTTAAATGAAGGGAAATCCTCCATATGATTTACATAATAATTTTTGGGACAATTTCACTTAATACACTAGCCATATTGTCCATTAATTAATCTAGGGCATGATCATGCAAAGTGACCACACCATTTTATTGCATAATCAATTAGTGTAAGTCATTTGTGAACTATAAGAGTTGGAATTATTCAAATATCTATTTTAGTTGATTTTTATAATTATTTTAAGGCAGAAAAGTCCCTGCCTTGTTTCTTTTTCCATTTTAATTCTATAATATATCTAGGGTTCAAACCAGTGGCAATGTGTAGATAATTTCCTAAGCTTTCTAAACATATAAAGTTAGTTAAATTTGGCCAAGCCAAACAGTTTCTATGAATTTTCAAAGTTGGGTCCAGTATTGAATTCAAACAAAATTGTTTAAACGAAATTTGAATTAAAAAGGCCGGCGGGAAAACTAACTGGGCCCAAAGGTTTAAACACGGCCCAAGGCCAGCCCACCACGCATCTGTGCACGCGCGGGCCGCCTGACAGGGGGCTCCACCTGTCAGCGACGTTAAAACGCCGAAGCGGTATGGGTGTGTCTGGGGCGTTGGATTAGATCCACGATCAACGGCTCAGAGCCATCGTCGTCTCCGGCGAGAAGAACTCACCGGCGCGGCTGCAGTAGGGGGTCGGAGAGCGCGTCGGAGCTCCGGCGAGCGGCGGCGGTGTTCCGTTCGAGGTTGTCGATGACGAGGAGGCAGCCTGTAGCAGTGGCGTCGTCAGGGGCGGCCTGGATCGACGGCGATTGCTGCAGAGCTTCCGCGGCTCCGACCTTCCGATTGAGCTTGCTCCGGCGACGATCGGGGTGGCTACTGGTGCTGGGCGAAGCTGTGGTGAGTGGTGGTCATGGTGGTGTGCTCAGCTAGTCGAGGGGAGGCCTCCTTTTATAGGCGAGTGAGGTGCCGTGGGTGCTGCGGCAAGTCGTCGTGGGCGCGGCGTCTCCGGCGAGCTAGAGGGCTAGGTGGTGACGCAGCGACGATCGGGAGGGTACGGCGAATCCGCGAGCGTCCATGGCGAGTTAAGGCGAGGTGTACGGTGGTCGGGGCCATGCGCGTACTGTCGCGGCCGTGGCGGGCGGCCTTGTCCTCGCCGGCGACCGTAGGCGCTAGGTGATGACGCGGGCATGTCCTGCGAGCTCTGCGTGGCGAGAGAGGTACCAGGGCGCACGGAGGTGGTCGGGGTACGGCGAGGTACGTCGAACGCCGCGTGTCTGCGCCGCGCGCGTCCGTGCACGGGTGACGTCGCCATGCCGTTGGCGGCGTACCTGGAGCGTCCTGGGCGCGCGTCGTCCGGGTCGTGTCGTCGTCCTCTCGTTCAACGGCGGGTACGGGCGATCTTCTGAGATCATGGGCGACGTGTTTGGCAAGGTCGCTCGGGCTGGAGAGGCAGGGAGAGAGGGGTGGCCGTCGTGGTGCGACATGGCCGGCATGGCCATGGCCTGCCATGCTTGAGCCGTGTCCATGGGGTTTTTGTGCATGGGCTAGATGTAGGGTTGTTCCCTGGTCATTGCTAGGGCAAATGGTGGTCAAGATCAGGTCTGGTTTGATCAAATTCAACAATGTGATGATCTTGTTTGTAATAAAAAGTCTCCACTTTGCTTGATCCTAGCTCTTGATCCAAGATGAATTTGGTCTGGTCTCCTTTACCAAAGTTGTTCCTTGTGTTGTGTACTTGGATGACATGCAAAGAGTTGGATGTGTTTGGTTTAAAAATTTTGAAATAGAGAGGCTCAAAGTGGTGACCAGATTGTAATTGTCAAAAATGACCATTATCTTATGTGAGCATGTTTTAATTCTTGGCTTTGATTTAATTTGGGTTTCCTTGATTCTTAAAGTTGTAATAATCATTTAATAACATATTACCACTAATGGTGAAGACCAAATGGGTCTAGGGTCAAATTTTATAAAAATAGCATGTGTCATATGTTAGGGTTTTTAGGGTTTTCTTCTTATTTGATTTCTTTCTCTTTTTCATTTATTTGTTTGGTGATCATTATTGGTTCACTCTAAGGTTGTAGAGTTTATCACATACACAAAATAACACTCATCATGGCATAGCACTCAAAATGCACAAGTCCTATGCAGGGTACTATATGAAATTTGAAAAGTTTTTGTTGGTTCTCAAATTTGGATAATTGCACTTGTTCTTCTTCCTTTATTTGAAATCTGAGGTGTTACAAACCCTTCCCCCTTACAAAAGATCTCGTCCCGAGATCTAGAAGAAAAACAGTCTAGAGGTTGAAGAGATCTGGGTACTCCTTCTTCATATCATCTTCCCGCTCCCAAGTGGCTTCATCTTCGGTATGATTGCTCCACTGTATCTTCAGAAACTTGATGCTTCGGGTGCGGGTGGTTCGGTATGCCTCTTCCAAGATGCGAATCGGCACTTCGCGGTAGGTAAGGTCGTGATTGATATCCACCGAACGGTGGTCGATGTTTTTGAATACCTCGGTCTTCTCTGGCACTTCTAAGCACTTCCGGAGGAGTGAGATGTGGAACACGTTGTGCACAGCCGCCATTTCTTCTGGTAGCTCTAGTTGATAGGAGACTTCTCCTCGGCGGCTGAGAACTTTGAAAGGTCCGACATACCGGGGTGCAAGCTTCCCTTTGAGTTGGAAACGCTGCATTCCCTTCAGGGGGGATACCTTGAGATAGACAAAATCTCCGACCTCAAAGGTCATCTCTCGGCGTCTCTTGTCGGCGTAGCTCTTCTGGCGGGACTGAGCGGTCTTGAGGTACTCTCGGATCTTGTGCACCTTCTCTTCTGCTTCTCGAAGCACGTCAGGTCCAAAGACTTGGCTATCTCCGACTTCGGACCAGTTCAGGGGGGTACGGCATTTCCTTCCGTACAAGGCTTCGAAGGGGGCCATCTGTAGACTGGCTTGGTAGCTGTTGTTGTAAGAGAATTCTGCGTAGGGCAGACAGTCCTCCCACTTGGATCCATATTCTAGGACACAGGCTCTCAGCATGTCCTCTAGTATCTGGTTGACTCTCTCGGTCTGTCCATCAGTCTGCGGGTGATAGGCAGTGCTGAAATTCAGACGAGTTCCTAATCCTTCATGCACCTTCTGCCAGAATCTTGAGGTGAATTGTGAACCTCTATCGGACACAATGGACTTCGGTGTTCCGTGTAGTGCAACGATTCTAGAGATGTACAGCTCCGCTAACTTTGGGCCTTGGTAGGTGGTCTTGACAGCAATGAAGTGGGCTACCTTGGTCAATCTATCAACAACTACCCAGATGGAATCATTTCCCTTGCTGGATTTGGGCAGGCCGGTGATAAAGTCCATTCCTACGGAGTCCCACTTCCATTCGGGAATCTGTAGTGGCTGCAACAGTCCTGCGGGTCGCTGATGTTCTGCCTTGACTCGCTGACAGATGTCGCACTTGGCGATGTAGCTTCCAATCTCCCTCTTCATTCCATGCCACCAGAACTGTTCCTTCAAATCCTGGTACATCTTGGTACCGCCGGGGTGGATAGAGTATAAGGTGTCGTGGGCTTCCTTCAGAATAACTTGCTTCAACTCTGAGTCTGACGGTACACACAGACGTCCGTTGTACCACAGGACTCCTTCTTCATCAGTGGTGAATCCCGGGGCTTTCCCCGCAGCTATCTGCTTCTTGATCCCTTCAATGCTGGCATTGCCCTTCTGGGCTTCCTTGATCTGACCAATCAGGGTGGGTTGTAGCTCTATGCTAGCTAGAAATCCCTTACTGACTAACTCCATTCTAAACTGCTCAAACTCCTGGTGCAGGCTGGGTTGTTCTTCTGCTATCATTGAGTTTAGCTGACACGGCAGTCTACTCAATGCATCCGCTACCACATTGGCCTTGCCGGGGTGGTAGTGGATCTCCATATCATAGTCCTTGATCAACTCTAACCATCTCCGCTGCCTCATATTCAGCTCCTTCTGGGTGAAGATATACTTCAGGCTCTTGTGATCAGAATAGATCTCGCAGCGATTACCCATGAGGTAATGGCGCCACACCTTCAGTGCTAACACTACGGCTGCGAGTTCGAGGTCATGGGTGGGATAATTCTGCTCATGCTGCTTCAGTTGCCGAGACAGATAAGATATCACCTTTCCTTCCTGCATCAGTACACATCCAAGACCAATCTTGGAAGCATCGCAGTAAACGTCAAAGGGTTTGGTGATATCCGGCATGGTCAGGATTGGGGCGGTGGTTAGTCTAAGCTTGAGTTGTTGAAAACTCTCTTCACACTTGTCCGTCCATTCGAACCTCTTATCTTTCTTTAACAACTGAGTCATTGGTCGAGCGATGCTCGAAAATCCTTCTACAAATCTGCGGTAGTATCCGGCTAATCCAAGAAAAGCGCGGACCTCGGTCTGGGTGGTTGGGGCTTTCCATTCTGCAACAGTCTTGATTTTGGCGGGGTCGACCGCAATTCCTCCTGCAGACAAGATATGTCCCAGGAATCCTACTTCCTTCAACCAAAATTCACATTTGCTGAACTTAGCATACAACTTATGCTCTCTAAGGGTCTCCAGGACAGCTTCTAGGTGTTGCTCATGTTCTTCCTCCGACTTGGAGTAGATTAGGATGTCATCGATGAAAACGACAACAAACTTATCCAGAAAGTTCATGAAGATCTTATTCATGAGGTTCATGAAGTAAGCAGGGGCATTGGTCAATCCAAATGACATGACATTGTACTCGTACAATCCATATCTGGTGGTGAAGGCAGTTTTGGGAATGTCGATGCACGAATCTTCAGCTGGTGGTATCCAGTCCTGAGGTCAATCTTCGAGAATACTACAGCACCGGTCAGCTGGTCAAACAGGTCTTCGATCTTGGGCAAGGGGTACTTGTTCTTGATGGTGACATCGTTAAGCTTACGGTAGTCCGTACATAAACGACTGGCACCATCCTTCTTATCCACAAACAACACTGGGGATCTCCATGGTGACGCACTTGGTCGAATCAGACCTTTGGCTAACAGTTCATCCAGTTGCTTCTTCAGCTCCACAAGCTCTGCTGGGTTCATGCTATAGGCTCTCTGGGCTATGGGTCCGGTTCCGGGAATTAACTCGATGATGAACTCGATATCCCGATCTGGGGGCATACCGGGTAAACCTTCGGGAAACACATCAGGGTATCGACAGACAACCCTGATCTGATCCAAAGTTGGCTTGGTTAAACTCTGGTTGCAGGTAAATTTTCTGGGTAGGAGTTCAGAGACATGTTCTACTATAATACCAGTGCTACTGGTCATGGTGATGGCTTTCCTTGCACAGTCAATCATTCCATGATGCTTGGCCATCCAATCCATACCTAGCACTACCTCCAAACCTTTGGTTCCCAGAATTATCAGATTGGCAAAGAATTCTACCTCATGTATTTTGATGGGTACATTTTTACAGAATTTTCTGGCTTTAGTGGTTGATCCGGGGATTTGCACTATCATGACGTGTTTCAAGCTGATAGGTTGAATTTTACTTGTTGATGCAAAGTCTTCAGTGACAAAAGAATGAGATGCTCCGGAATCAAACAACACTCTGGCAGGTACTGAGTTGACAGGAAACATACCCAAGACAACGTCCGGTGCCTCCTGGGCTTCTTCTGCCTCCATGTGAAAGAGACGGCCGTTGCGGTTGTTGGGGTTGTTGGGGGCGAACTTCTTTCCGGTAGAGACGCGGCGTTGCTGCTGAGCAGGTGCAGGGGTGTTGCCGGCGAGCTTGGCAAGCCTCTTGGGGCACTCGTTGGAGTAGTGTCCCACTACACCGCACTCATAGCAAGTGATAGTGGACTTGTCCTTGTTGGCGACCGGAATGGCGTTGCTCCCAGTCCTTGGAGCGGTGTTGGTGTTGCTGTTATTGGTGTTGGGGGCTCGCATTGGCGCGCGGTTGAAGTTGTTGGTGTTGTTCTGGTAGTTGTGGTTGTTGTTGTGGTGGCCTCCTGGCCTGGGGTTTCCTCCACTCCGGTTCTGGAATCCGGGGCGTGAAGTCTGCATCTGGGGCTTAGTGTTCCTGGGGGCAAAACCTCCGCTTGAGCTGGGGCGATACTTGGGAGTATGGCTGGGCCCACTCTGGTGCATCATGCGGCGTTTGCGGTTTTCATTGGCTTGGTTCAACTTGCCCTCCATCTGGATGGCGGAGTCAACAAGGGCTTCCAGGTCTGCAAAGGGGATGTTGACTAGGACCGTCTGCATCTCATCATGCAGTCCATTCAGGAATCTCTCTTGCCTCTTCTCAGTAGTGTCAGTCTCATCGGGGGCGTACCTTGACAGGGTAAGGAACCTGTCGCGGTATTCTACCACCGTCATCCTTCCTTGCTTCAGTTCGCGGAATTCATCCCGCATCTTCTTAATGAGACCCGGGGGCACATGGTACTTGCTGAACTTGAGCTTGAAATCTGCCCAAGTCATGACTTGACCTCCGTTCATGGCACGGGTGCTGGTCCACCAGGCTCGGGCTGGTCCGGCAAGGTAGTGGGTTGCAAACAGGACCTTCTCATTGGCTTCAACTCCGGCGACTTCCAAGTTGTTTTCCATAGTCTGAAGCCAGTCGTCGGCGTCGAGGGGTTCTTCGGTCTTGCTAAACACCGGAGGGTTGGTGTTCTGGAAGTTCTTGAGTTTGGATCCAGGGTGATCATGATTCCCATGGCCTTGGTGAGCAAGGTTTTGCAGTGCTGCGATGTTGGCTTGACGTTCAGCTCTTTCCGTCTCCCTGTCTTGAAGCAGGGTTTGCAGCAGTTGCATCATGGCATCGTTGTTGTTGCGATTGGGAGGGGCCATCTGAATATATAGAAGATTATAAGATAAGAGGGAATTGTCTAAAGTTTAATGTGGGGTAAATTTAAAACTTGTAAACTTGAATGCTTTTGATGACAGACACACATTCATTCATTTCACATCACACATTACAAACTAACATTCCACACTTCCATGGTTTTAAGAACCATTCTCAGACTACGATACAAGGGATAGGAAACACACTCATACCCAGGGTTTTAAGAACCCTTCATGCTACGATACATGGGACGGGATACAACTCACACCTACATACGTGCTCAAGTGTGGCTACCCTCATCCTCAATGTCGATGGGAACGACATCATCAGGTCCAGGCTCCAGGAACGCGTAGTCCTCCTCCTCAGTGAACTCGTCCTCCTCGTAGTCGTCGTCGTCACTCAGAAAGGCGTCTCCTCCTCGAAGGTCAGCACCGGCCTCGTCCTCCTCTATCTCCATCAGCTGCTCCTCCTGAGCCTTGACGGTGGCCTCAAGTGATGCGATCTGGGCGCGAAGGCGTGTAATGGTGACATCCTTCTTCGCGCACTTCAGGCGAAGCTTGTTGCGGTCCCTGGACAGCTGCTTGATGGCATCGCCATGCGTGATCAGTGCGAGGTGAGTCTGGTTCGCGTACGCACGGGAGTTGTCTAACTCCTTCTGAGTGTGGTACAACATGTAGTCCAGATGCTCAGCGTGGTGCCTCAGCTGTGGGTGCGACTGCAGCTCCATGGGCACACCCATAGCATCACGCCTCACAAGGTGGGCGTAGCGGGACGCAAGTATGCGCACCACGTTCTGTCCACAGAGGCGTGCAAGTGCCTCCTGAAGACCACGTGCAAGACCATCGAGCCAGTTGCTCTCGCGGAAGGAGAAGAGGATCCTCTCCGAGGTGGGAGGCTCCAGCTTGCCCCTCAAGTCGGCGGTGATGATCCACTGCAACTCGCCTCCGACCTGGTCGTTCACCTCGATCCCGTGGAACTCCGGGTGAGGACGGCCAAGGAAGTCAGAGAGCGCGTTGAGGTCGTGCTCAAAGATCAAGTCTCCACCATTCCCGAGCTGGTAGAACTTGGTGTTGAGGGGTTCATTCGGCTCCATCTGAAAGTGAAATGGAGGAGTAAATTAGTGAGTGATTAAGTGTGGCAAACTTTTAAGTATATTTAAACAAGAAAGAGCATGATATCACCAAGTTTTGGAAAAAGCCTCAAAGACAAGAGTATGGTAAGTTTTCACAAATACTTGCTTCATTTTGATTTCAAAGTTAAGTTTTTATGAACGCCCATTCTAACTAAGGTTTTCTAAGGTCAAACAATGGCTCTGATACCAACTTGTCAACACCCGGATTTTTAAGTCCGAATGCCTATTATATCATTCATCGCAATCCCAGGAATATTGTTGTTGCGAGATATAATAGCTAAGTATCACAGTCATTATTTATTACAACTCAATAGGTCTTACAACTTGAATCACATGATCCATATTACACAAATAGTTGATCTATTGATCAACGAACACAAACACAAGTTCAATGCGGAAGCGTAAAGATAAAGGGACTCTGTAGTCCACAGGCCAACGCTTGACGTCAGAAAGCTCCTAGTTATCATAGGCGTCCTGCTGATCATCCTCGCGGTAGTTCTGTTCATCATCGTACTCTGGCCATTTGAATAGCCAGGGACAAAGCCGTAAGTACTTCAAGTACTTGCAAACTAATACCAATGTAAAATGCTAGCTCTTGGAGTTAAACTCTATTTCTACTTGCATAAGCCAAGTTTTAGTGTATGAGGAGTGGAGCATGTGCTAGCTACTCAAGTGGGAACATTAGTGTCATTCCCACACAATGGTTATCATTCTACCAAATCACCAAGTCACCATTCATATTCATGAAAGTTTTCAAAAGACTGACACAGGAGATTGTATGGCCTTTCCAATTGTCCGTAACCGTGGACACGGCTATTCGAATAGGTTGACACTCTGCAGAGGTTGCACACTTGTGCCACAACATTTGATTACATCCGTCGGAATAACTCCGAGTCACCGTAACACAGTACGCGGATCATCAACCCTAACCTTTCACTTATAAACCCTAGTATGAGCACCTCTCCCCATGAGCTTGGCCTCCCAGTGAAAACCAACTGTTAACCTGGGAACTGCACAGGGCTTGGCCGGACAATTTCACCTCAATTCACATCTTTCTCAACAACGGAGGCAGCCTCGGCATAACCCCTATGATGCGTGTTCAGAGGGAACCCATACTAAGATGTATAAACTTCCAGTTAAGCCCTACCCATAATCAGGTATTGTGGGGGTACTTGTATTTGGAAAGGTATCGCATTCAAACCAATATCAGGGTTTTATCAAAAATCACCATCTTCTCTTGGTCACATTCAACTTCAAAATTCTCAAGGAAATGTCTCACCATTCCAAGGTTTCCATTCCATCAAGTCATATGTTCCCATCTATAGTAGTCAAAGTTTTAGTATTTTAGCACTAGCACTAATCATGAGGGGTGCTACATTGCTTGCCATCTACTCTAATAGTTTTGTTCAACTATACCATTTGAATAACTCATTTGAAAAACACAGCAAGTAAGACTTGTAGGGTAAACAAATAGGATAAGCTTGTAAGAAGGTAGATAAAATCATGGTGCCTTGCCCAAGGTGGGCTTTGCACTTTGCAAGAGTATTATCTTGCCTTGGTAGTTCTCAAGGTTCTCTTCTTCCTCTTCTTGGTAGAATTCTCCTTCCTCTTGGTAATTGCCGGTACTAGCGTCTAAATTTGAATACAAGGTATAATCACTAAGCAAGTTCAAAGTCTATGCTAAGCACATCATTATCTCACACAAACTATGCTAAGCACACTCATAAAATAATTAGGTGCATTGGTTGTATTTATTAAAGAAAATAATTTCCTCTCATTACATATGTAATTAATAATATTCATTTAGTTCTTGAGAAAATAATTTCCCCTTATTGAAATCTTCTTAAGATTTAACTTCTCAAATAATCATATATGAATTCATATTGACCTAAGTCAAGTATTCATTATCATTATTTGAGAAAATGATTTAAATGAGATAATTCACCTCATACTATTTTATAATTCCTTAAATGATTTAAATCTCCAAAAATTCATATAGGAGTGTTTGAACCAGAGGTGCAAACATCTCATGAACTCATTTGAGACAAGATTTAAATGAAGGGAAATCCTCCATATGATTTACATAATAATTTTTGGGACAATTTCACTTAATACACTAGCCATATTGTCCATTAATTAATCTAGGGCATGATCATGCAAAGTGACCACACCATTTTATTGCATAATCAATTAGTGTAAGTCATTTGTGAACTATAAGAGTTGGAATTATTCAAATATCTATTTTAGTTGATTTTTTATAATTATTTTAAGGCAGAAAAGTCCCTGCCTTGTTTCTTTTTCCATTTTAATTCTATAATATATCTAGGGTTCAAACCAGTGGCAATGTGTAGATAATTTCCTAAGCTTTCTAAACATATAAAGTTAGTTAAATTTGGCCAAGCCAAACAGTTTCTATGAATTTTCAAAGTTGGGTCCAGTATTGAATTCAAACAAAATTGTTTAAACGAAATTTGAATTAAAAAGGCCGGCGGGAAAACTAACTGGGCCCAAAGGTTTAAACACGGCCCAAGGCCAGCCCACCACGCATCTGTGCACGCGCGGGCCGCCTGACAGGGGGCTCCACCTGTCAGCGACGTTAAAACGCCGAAGCGGTATGGGTGTGTCTGGGGCGTTGGATTAGATCCACGATCAACGGCTCAGAGCCATCGTCGTCTCCGGCGAGAAGAACTCACCGGCGCGGCTGCAGTAGGGGGTCGGAGAGCGCGTCGGAGCTCCGGCGAGCGGCGGCGGTGTTCCGTTCGAGGTTGTCGATGACGAGGAGGCAGCCTGTAGCAGTGGCGTCGTCAGGGGCGGCCTGGATCGACGGCGATTGCTGCAGAGCTTCCGCGGCTCCGACCTTCCGATTGAGCTTGCTCCGGCGACGATCGGGGTGGCTACTGGTGCTGGGCGAAGCTGTGGTGAGTGGTGGTCATGGTGGTGTGCTCAGCTAGTCGAGGGGAGGCCTCCTTTTATAGGCGAGTGAGGTGCCGTGGGTGCTGCGGCAAGTCGTCGTGGGCGCGGCGTCTCCGGCGAGCTAGAGGGCTAGGTGGTGACGCAGCGACGATCGGGAGGGTACGGCGAATCCGCGAGCGTCCATGGCGAGTTAAGGCGAGGTGTACGGTGGTCGGGGCCATGCGCGTACTGTCGCGGCCGTGGCGGGCGGCCTTGTCCTCGCCGGCGACCGTAGGCGCTAGGTGATGACGCGGGCATGTCCTGCGAGCTCTGCGTGGCGAGAGAGGTACCAGGGCGCACGGAGGTGGTCGGGGTACGGCGAGGTACGTCGAACGCCGCGTGTCTGCGCCGCGCGCGTCCGTGCACGGGTGACGTCGCCATGCCGTTGGCGGCGTACCTGGAGCGTCCTGGGCGCGCGTCGTCCGGGTCGTGTCGTCGTCCTCTCGTTCAACGGCGGGTACGGGCGATCTTCTGAGATCATGGGCGACGTGTTTGGCAAGGTCGCTCGGGCTGGAGAGGCAGGGAGAGAGGGGTGGCCGTCGTGGTGCGACATGGCCGGCATGGCCATGGCCTGCCATGCTTGAGCCGTGTCCATGGGGTTTTTGTGCATGGGCTAGATGTAGGGTTGTTCCCTGGTCATTGCTAGGGCAAATGGTGGTCAAGATCAGGTCTGGTTTGATCAAATTCAACAATGTGATGATCTTGTTTGTAATAAAAAGTCTCCACTTTGCTTGATCCTAGCTCTTGATCCAAGATGAATTTGGTCTGGTCTCCTTTACCAAAGTTGTTCCTTGTGTTGTGTACTTGGATGACATGCAAAGAGTTGGATGTGTTTGGTTTAAAAATTTTGAAATAGAGAGGCTCAAAGTGGTGACCAGATTGTAATTGTCAAAAATGACCATTATCTTATGTGAGCATGTTTTAATTCTTGGCTTTGATTTAATTTGGGTTTCCTTGATTCTTAAAGTTGTAATAATCATTTAATAACATATTACCACTAATGGTGAAGACCAAATGGGTCTAGGGTCAAATTTTATAAAAATAGCATGTGTCATATGTTAGGGTTTTTAGGGTTTTCTTCTTATTTGATTTCTTTCTCTTTTTCATTTATTTGTTTGGTGATCATTATTGGTTCACTCTAAGGTTGTAGAGTTTATCACATACACAAAATAACACTCATCATGGCATAGCACTCAAAATGCACAAGTCCTATGCAGGGTACTATATGAAATTTGAAAAGTTTTTGTTGGTTCTCAAATTTGGATAATTGCACTTGTTCTTCTTCCTTTATTTGAAATCTGAGGTGTGCATGATGCAAGCCCTTCTCTTGTGGTGACCAAAGTGTTGACAACCCATGCACTTCCCAATGAAGACCAAAGGTGCAATATCTTCCAAACAAGAGCCGAAATCAATGGCAAGTCAATAAAGGTTATCATCGATGGAGGGAGTTGCCACAATCTTGCAAGCACCGAACTATGCACCAAGCTCAACCTCCCGCTCCGGAAACACCCCCATCCCTACCATGTGCAATGGCTAAGCGACAATGGAAATGTGAAGATCCAACACACCGTCACGATATCCTTCAAGATTGGCGCTTATGAAGACACCGTTGATTGTGACGTCGTGCCTATGACGGTGTGCCACATGTTACTTGGTCGCCCTTGGCAATATGACAAGAAAGCCAACCATGATGGCTACACAAATGCCTATAGCTTCAAGGTCAACGACAAGACCTACATCCTACGCCCAATGACTCCTAGCCAAGTAATTGCGGACAATGCAAAGGCTTTAGCGAGGGCTAAGGAAGCCACTATCACTAGTGAGTTGAGAGGTGAGAGAGTGATCCACCAAAAAGAGAGTGAGCGCCACAAACCATATGTGAGTGAGATGAAGAGTGTCCTCCTAGCTACCAAGAGTGAGATGAGAGAAGTGCACCACAACCCATCCACCACCCTACACTACGTGCTCATTTGCAAGGGCCCCTCGGAGGAGACTAACGACTTAACCAACATTCCTTCGTCTTTGTTGTCTATTTTGAAGGAATTCCAAGACGTCTTCCCCGACGAGCTACCTCATGGACTACCACCGCTTCGGGGCATCGAGCACCGCATCGACCTCATACCCGGCGCTCCCCTTCCAAACCGAGCCGCCTACCGCACCAACCCCGAAGACACAAAGGAGATTCAACGCCAAATACAAGACCTCCTCGCCAAAGGGTACGTTCGAGAAAGCCTTAGCCCTTGTGCCGTTCCCGTGATTCTTGTGCCTAAACCGGATGAGACGCAACGGATGTGTATGGATTGTCGACCCATCAATGCCATTACCGTCCGTTATCGCCATCCCATTCCGCGTTTAGACGACATGCTTGATGAATTGAGTGGTGCCACCATTTTCTCTAAGATTGATTTGCGTAGTGGCTACCACCAAATTCGCATGGCAATTGGTGATGAATGGAAGACGACATTCAAGACCAAGCTTGGTCTATATGAATGGCTTGTCATGCCATTTGGTCTTTCTAATGCTCCTTCGACTTTCATGCGTCTTATGAATCACATTTTGAGACCACTCATTGGCAAGAGCGTGGTTGTTTACTTTGATGACATTCTCGTCTATAGCAAAAATCTCGAGGACCATGTTCAACATGTGAGAGAAGTCTTATGCATATTGCGCCACGAGAAGCTCTATGCCAACCTCCCAAAATGCACCTTTGCTCAAAACAAATTGGTTTTTCTTGGTTTTGTGGTTTCCGCCAACGGGATTGAAGTTGATTCTTCCAAAGTTGAGGCCATCCACAATTGGCCCACTCCCACAAATGTTGGTCAAGTTCGAAGCTTCCATGGACTCGCCGGATTTTACCGCCGCTTTGTGAAAGATTTTAGCACCATCGCTTGCCCTTTAAACGAGCTTACAAAAAAGAATGTTCCGTTTGTTTGGGGCAAAGCACAACAAAAAGCTTTTGATGAATTGAAAAAGAGACTCACCGAGGCACCACTACTTGTTCTTCCCGATTTTGCTAAAACATTTGAGATAGAATGTGACGCGAGTGGCCTTGGAATCGGTGGTGTCCTCATGCAAAATGGAAAACCCGTGGCATATTATAGTGAGAAGTTGGACGGCGCACGCCTCAACTATCCTATTTATGACAAGGAACTTTACGCTTTGGTTCGTGTTCTTGAAGTTTGGCAACACTATCTTTGGCCAAGAGAGTTCATTATTCACTCCGACCATGAATCTTTGAAGTATTTGAAAAGTCAACACACTTTGAACAAAAGACATGCAAAATGGGTTGAGTTCATTGAGTCCTTTCCATATGTAATCAAATACAAGAAGGGCAAGGACAATGTCGTTGCGGATGCCCTTTCCCGCAAGCTCACCCTTTTACTCACTCGTTTGGATTTCCATGTGTTGGGTCTTGATGAAATCAAAGAACAATATGCCTCCGATACCTTCTTTGGCCCAATTTTTGCAAAGTGTTCCATTGAAAAGGGCATCGATGATTTCTATTTGCACCAAGGATTCTTGTTTAAGGGCAACAAACTTTGTGTTCCAATGTCCTCGCTTCGCCTTTTGCTCTTACAAGAATCGCATGGTGGTGGTCTCATGGGTCACTTTGGACGAGAGAAGACATATGCCATGCTATCCACCCACTACTATTGGCCAAGAATGTACCGAGACGTGGAACGCCTTTGCCGCCGGTGTATAACATGCTTACAAGCTAAGTCCTCTTCCAATCCATATGGTCTTTATACACCGTTGCCTATTCCTTATGCTCCTTGGTCCGATATAAGCATGGACTTTGTACTAGGATTACCTCGAACTAAATATGGTCATGATTCAATCTTTGTGGTAGTGGATAGATTCTCAAAAATGGCTCATTTTATACCATGTTCCCGAACGGATGATGCTTCACACATTGCCTCCTTGTTTTTTAGGGAAATTGTGAGACTCCACGGTGTACCAAGAAGCATTGTCTCCGACCGAGATGTCAAGTTCATGAGTGATGTAGCCCCGCTCAAGGACGAAACTACATCATGGCCAACGTTTCCCCCAAGTGAACCAATGACCCGAGCCCGAGTGAAATCCATACATGATAAGGTGAATTCACTCCTTTCTACACTTGAACTCGACATAACCTTGGACGGATTGCTACCTCATGCCTATGTCTATATGTCATTAGGTACCAATCTCGTCAAGGACCCGAAGGGAGCGTCAAGGAGCCGAGGAGGGAAAGAAGCCTCATTGCTCATGAACAAGAAGAAGAAGAAGAAGACGAAGGAGAAGGGCCCCAGCCGCCTGCATCGACGCTGGCCGGCCTCCGATGCTGGCACCGCGCCTGCTCACCCGATCCGCCCCCGGACGCCGGCACGCCGCCCCACCGCCGATGACGCCTCGAACCCAGCCGCACTACCGCGGAACCGGCACTGCCGGCCCCTCCCGAGTTGACTTCATCCCAACCGTCTATTTAGCATCTATGGTCACCAATACTTTATTGTAATTCCCCTTTTACCCCTGGACGGATCTGGGCCTATATATAGCTCATCCCTCTCCCCAATTAGGGTTAGACAAGATTTAGGCTTAAACTACTTTGAGCTTTGTCTCCCTAGGGTTTCATCCCCTTTGTATCAAGGTTCTCTTGTGGATTTCTACTCTTCATGGATGATTCAAGGCTCATACCTCTCTCATCCAAGTTCTAGTTGGATCTCCTCACCAATCTCCCATTTCTTAGATTCTACCCAAGGGTCTCTCTAAGAAGTGGTTCTATTGGCTTGGTCTAATCTACCAAGGGAGTAAATTGATTTGTGTTGGGTTGTGTGTGTTTGTATCTGGATCTTGTGTGTGTTCTTCCTCTTTCCCATCTCATTCATCCACTCAATTGGTCAAATTCGTGGGATCTGGGCACAACCTAGCCCTCAGGCCTTATCAAATGGTATCAGAAGCTCTTGGTTAGCACGGATTTGACCCCCACCCATCCAATTTCGCCCCAAAAATTTTCTAAAAAATTTCCCAAAAAATAGCCCTAAAATTGCCTTTGGTCAGATCTGCAATTTTGTTGAGTTTTGAGTGGTTTTGATCCATGGATTTCGTGTTCCTATGGTAGATCTACATCCCCACCAAATTTCACTGTCAAATTCCTTCTATATCTCCGCGGATCGACGTTTTTCTGTCCGAATTTCTGCTGCCTGCGTCGTGCTGTTCATCGAGTTCGTCGCGCGCCGGCACTACCGGCCAGTACACAGCGGCACTGCCGCTGCACCGGCACTGCCGGTGGGATTGGCCGGCACTGCCGCCAGCCATCAGTTCCCCCCCCCCCCGCTCGCCTTCAACCCACGCGCAGCACGCCACCACCACCGCGCAGCGCCCCGCCCCAACCAAGCAGCGCCGCCTCGCTCACTCTCCAGGCAGCACGCTCAAGCTCGCCACCTCCCTGGCCCGATCGCCCCAAGCCGCCCGCACGCTCCTGGCCCAGCACGCGCAGCACGCCCCAGCCGACCATCCGCTCCATCCACGCGCGCGAGCCCGCAGTCAACAACTCGCCCGGCCGCCGATCATCCCTGGCCAATTCTCCCACGACGCCACCCACCACGCGCGCCACAAGCCAGCTTGGCCCCCAATCGCCACCTCCACGCGCAAGGAACCTGCTCAGCTCGCCCAGACCGGCAGTGCCGGCCGCATCTCACCGGCAGTGCCGGCCGAGTCACCCCGGCAGTGCCGGCCAGCACAGCCCGGCAGTGCCGCTGTTTCAGTTTCGCTCCATTCTGACTCACATTTTTGCTCCAAATTTTGACAACTTTCCGGCGCCCGTTTGACTCCAAACTTTAACAACATCCTCCAACGACTCTACATAGTCTACGTCTAATTTTTGACGATTTTTGGAGCCCAACTTTTGACCGCTCGTTTTGACCCAACTTTTCGGGCATTGACTTAATTTGCTCGGTTTCCGTTTTGGAGTGCAAGGTTTGTCTACCAAGCTTCCGCGTCTACATCAACACCGCGGCGACACCTTCGGCACCCCGGATGCCGGCGCAACTACGACACCATCGCCGCCATCATCGCAAGTTGCATGTTCATCACCGCCTAACATCTTAGGTATAACTTGCATTACCTTGTAACCCCTCTTCTTTTGCGATCTATCCTATCGAGCATTGCTTATCTAGTGTTGCGAGACATTGCACGTGGCCCCGATTGTGAGGTGTGTGTGTAGTGTGGAGTCAAGCTTCTAAGCAAAACTCGTGTGGCAAGATAGCAAAAGCGAGCTAACGCTAACATAGTGCGAGAAAAAGCCGCCAAAACACAAAAAGAGTGCAAGTGCACCATAGAGCAAAAGTGTGCGAGTGCCATCATACATACAAAGACACAAAGAGTGTAAGTGCCACCAAATACAAAAAGAGGAAAAAGCTTTTAAGCAAAAGAGAGAAAAGAGAAGAGAGGCCGCGTGTGAATCTTGTTGTCTCTCATGTTGCAACCAAAGCTTTGCCTCTCCTTGTGTTAGTGTGACACCGAGCAACCTTGCTTTCGGGCTTCATACACTTTTCCGCTCATTCCTTGGTCGCACTAACCCCATTCATCTCGTGTGTGAGTTCCACATCATTCGTGTTTCCGTGATCACCATTTGGACATTTGATTTTTGGAGCTTACCCACTCTTAACAACAAACTTGATTTCGGATTTTGACTTTTGGCTTTCCACCATCCTCACCTACCACCATATTTGCTAGCTTTTGCGTGTGTTTTCGTGTGTGTACCCAACACAAATTGATTTATCTCTTGGTTTAGTTAGTTGACCCAATTCTATCACTTCAAGGTGAGACTTGACGGTAGTTTCTTCCACTAACATCCACCATATAGCTTTTGTCGTGCTAACATGTATAGCGACGAAGAAGATACGGAGGAGTACACGGAGCACTTCGAGGAGGATACCTCTTCAAGCACCGCGGATGTGGAGGAACATGTGGAGCTCTACACCGACTATGGCTCCGCGAGCATCGCCAACATGACCGACATCGAGGAGCTCTACACCGACTATGGCTCCACGAGCATCGCCAACATGGACGACATGGTGGAGCACCACCTTGAGGACGACATCGACGAGCTCTACATCGACAATGGCTCATCAAGCATGGACGTCATGGTGGAGCACCGCCACGACTACGACATCGACACCATGGCGGAGCCTCACCTCGACTCCACCTTGAACAACGCCGAGGCGCCCACATACCCCTACTTGGCCAATGGAGCTACATATGAAGATAGAGGACCTCCACGATGGCATCATCATGTGGATCATCAAGAGCGTCCCCAACATGTTCGGCATCTACACACTTCTCCGAGCTCGACAAGGCGCCACCATGAGAGTGCTTATGCACAAGATCAAGGACATCATATGGAGCATCAAGAGCGTCCCCAACATGATCGCCATCGACACGCTTCTCCAAGCTCCTCTAGGCGCCGCAAGCAACATGCCAAGTCGCATGAGCCATCATCTAGGCATGGCAAGGACCGTCATCAACTCACACCATCTCATGATCGTCGTCGACCACCACCACCTCATGGTCTACATCGACATCCTTCCACACATGATCTTCGACGACACCACTCAAGACATGGTGATGAGGCAAGAAGACGAGAACCTCGACATGAAGACCTTCCTCATAAGGCGACTTCTATCTCTTGTGCCACCACCACAATGGCCCCTACCTCGTCATATGCCTATGGACTCCGATGCTACAAGTGCAAGCAACAAGGCCACCCTCCACGGGAATGTCCCAATCTCCTATGTGAGGTGTGCAAGGCCAAGGGTCACGTGGCATGGCAATGCACAACGCCAAGCGCCAAGAAGCTCTACTTCGACGAGCTCAATGCACAAGTCTCCAAGATGCCACCACTTGAGGACGACTTAGGAGGCGATGGAGTTGAGCATGGTGAGCATGGGATTCTCCCTTCACCCACGGAGGCGCATGGAGTTGAGATGGTTGAGCATGGGATTTTCCCTTCAACCACGGAGGCGCATGGAGATGAGCAAGTCGAACCTACTCCTACATGCTTGATTGATGAGTTGGTACCAACCCCATGTGAGCATGAGAGCCACTTAGCCCACTTGAGCGAGAGTGATAGTGAGTTGAGTGACTTCCACCCCATATGTGAGTTTGAGTGCTTCCATTTGGAGGACATGAGTGATACACAAAGTGAGTTGAGAGAGGTAGATGATAGGTCCATGGAGGACATCGCATTTGCTAACACATTAACCTCTCCCTCGTTTGTGTCTTCTTATGTTGCACTAGGTTCCACGGAGGACGAGTTCCCGCTCATGGAGAAGATGTACATGGTGCATGAAGATGATGATATCTCACCATGCTTGCTCCGCGATGGACATGTCGACCACATGGATCCTCCTACTTCCACAACACCTACTTCACATGAGTCGGCCTACAAAGGTAAAAACATAGGTGTTGATGATGCCATGATCCCACTAGTGGACATGATGACTTATGAGTGCATGCATGATCTTGATGATACATTTGCTACGTCACATGCTTCATTCATATTCCCATGTGATGCTTTGCTTGATAACATTGTTGATCATGTGGAAGTGAATGCTTGTGATACCATGACCATGCCATGCTATGAGAGCTTCAATTTTTCCACCATTGCTTGCAATATGTCGACCACTTGCTCTTTACCATGTATTGCTTGCAATGATAATGACAAGGATGACATTAGCTTCCGCATGCTTTGCCCCAAATGTTTACACTCTTCCATGATCCTTGCATCCAAGATTGCGAACAATTGCTCTTTCTTATGCTTGGTATGCAAGAATGCTTATTTCATTGTCCATGAGATGGCCCCCATAGCCTTCTCTATTTTTGATGATCATGAGTTACCACATGCCATGAATGCACCTTCTTGCCATATGCACCATCGCCATGCATTTCATACTATCTTGCTTGACACTAATGGTGATGTGCACAAGACATGGAACATCATGATGGATGATGTATTCATCTACCATGCACACACGCTTTTTGTCTTGTTTCTTCCATGTGTAGGTACACGGACGACCACTTCCACCGCTACGGAGCATGAGCTCACGAAACGCGCAATTGAGAGCTACCCCAACAAGGACCTAACCCGTGGGAATCACACCAAAGGGTATGTTCCCACAAGCCTTCGCCCTCATGTGCTTCCGACTTGGTTTGTCGAGCTTCCGGTTTCACTACAAGAAAAGTTGCCATGGCCGACGAAGTTGAAGTTGCGCCGTGGTTGCTGGTGTACCATGGCCGACGATTTTGGTCCCTCCGTGGTGCATGTCAAAACTTTTTTTTCTCGTTTTTGAGGCCACCTAGCCCGACGAAAGCGGCCAAAACGTGGCGTATGGTGGCCCGGGACGTGGTGCATCTCGAAATCTCGGGTTCGCCGGCCGAGTCAACGCAAATCCGCACCGCCGAGGGATGTAGGGCCCAGATGGCAGCCTCTCTGGCATTGTTTTTTTCTAGATCGCGCCATCTCGTTCAACGTTCTCCGATCGAGCCGTTTACGATGCAGGATCATGGGTCCCGCATGTCATCCTCTATGAACCAAAATTCTTTCTATTCTTGGATTTTTTGACCCCCTGATTTCTGGCTACTTCCTTTTTCTTTTGATCCCTTGCCGCCTTGGAAACGTTGAGACCGCTGCTGCTAAATGGGACCCGCATGTCATCCTCTATGTGCAATCAACTTTCTTTTCTTGGAGTTTTTTTGGCACCTCAAATTTGGTCACTTGCCTTTTTCTTTCGATCCCCGCCGCCTCTCAAACGGTGATACCGCTGCTGCTAACTGGGACCCGCATGTCATCCTCTATGTACTATAAAACTTTCTTTTCTTGAATTATTTTTGGCACCTCATATTTGGTCACTTACCTTTTTCTTTCGATCCCCCGCCTCTCAAACGGTGATACCGCTGCTGCTAAATGGGACCCGCATGTCATCCTCTATGTACTATAAAACTTTCTTTTCTTGGATTTTTTTTGGCACCTCATATTTGGTCACTTGACTTTTTCTTTCGATCACCTGCCGCCTCTCAAACGGTGATACCGCTGCTGCTAAATGGGACCCGCATGTCATCCTCTATGTACTATAAAACTTTCTTTTCTTGGATTTTTTTGGCACCTCATATTTGGTCACTTGACTTTTTCTTTTGATCCCCTGCCGCCTCTCAAACGTTGATACAGCTGCTGCTAAATGGGACCCGCATGTCATCCTCTATGTACTATAAAACTTTCTTTTCTTGGATTTTTTTGGCACCTCATATTTGGTCACTTACCTTTTTCTTTCGATCACCTGCTGCCTCTCAAACATGAAACCGCTGCGCTAAATGGGACCCGCATGTCATCCTCTATGTACTATAAAACTTTCTTTTCTTGAATTATTTTTGGCTCCTCATATTTTTTCACTTGCCTTTTTCTTTCGATCCCCTGCCGCCTCTCAAACGGTGATACCGCTGCTGCTAAATGGGACCCGCATGTCATCCTCTATGTACTATAAAACTTTCTTTTCTTGAATTATTTTTGGCTCTGATATTTTTTCACTTGCCTTTTTCTTTCGATCTCATGCCACGTTTGAAACGTTGAGGAACCTGCAGGCTCATGGGACCCGCATGTCATCCTCTATGTACTATAAAAGTTCTTTTTCTTGGTTTTTTTTCACCATCTGATTTTTGGCAATTTCTTTTTTCTTTTGATCCCCTGCCACCTCTCAAACGCTGATACCGCTGCTGCTAAATGGGACCCGCATGTCATCCTCTATGTACTATAAAACTTTCTTTTCTTGAATTATTTTTGGCTCCTCATATTTGGGCACTTGCCTTTTTCTTTCGATCTCATGCCACGTTTGAAACGTTGAGGAACCTGCTGGCTCATGGGACCCGCATGTCATCCTCTATGTGCTATAAAAGTTTCCTTTGTTGGATTTTTTTCACCCTCTGATTTTTGGCTTGCCTTTTTCTTTTGATCCCCTGCCCCCTTTGAAACGTTGAGTAAGCTGTTGGCTCAAGGGACCCGCATGTCATCCTCTATGTCCATCAACTTTCCTTTCTTGGATTTTTTTTCACCCCCTAATTACTAGCTACTTTCTTTTTCTTTTGATCTCAAGCCGCATTACAAACATTGAGACCGCTGCTGCAAAATGGGACCCACATGTCATCCTCTATGTACAATAAAGTTTCTTTTCTTGGATTATCTTTTGCTCCTGATATTTTGTCACTTGCCTTTTTCTTTCGATCTCATGCCGCCTTTGAAACGTTGAGTAAGCTGCTGGCTCATGGGTCCCGCATGTCATCCTCTACGAACAATAAAAGTTTCCTTTCTTGGAGTTATTTTTGACCCCTAATTTCTGGCTATTTGCCTTTTTCTTTGGATCTCCTGCCCCTTTGAAACGATGAGGACGCTGTTGGCAGGTCGGTCCCACAAGTCATCCTCTATGAACAATAAAAGTTTCCTTTGATGGATTTTTTTGAACCCCTAATTAATTTCTGGATATTTCCTTTTTTTTCTTTGATCCCCTGCCGCCTTGGAATCGTTGAGGATGCTGCTGCCTCATGGGTCCCGCATGTCATCCTCTCAGAACGGTAAATGTTTCTTTTCTTGGATATTGTTTACCAAATGATTTTTGGCTTATTTTTTCTTTCGATATCCTGCCGCCTTTAAAACGTTGAGGACGCTGCTGGCTCACGGGTCCCACATGTCAGCCTCTATGAACAATAAGCGCTGAGGACGCTGCTGCCTCATGGGTCCCGCATGTCATCCTCTCAGAACGAAAATGTTTCTTTTCTTGGATTTTTTACCAACAGATTTTTGGTTTATTTTTTCTTTCCATCCCCTGCCGCCTTTAAAACGACGCTGCTGGCTCATGGGTCCACGATGTCAGCCTCCCCGTACAAGAAACATGTGATATCTTGATTATTTTGCAGACAATAAACAGTGTATTGCGCTCTGAGCTATTGCAAACGGATAAATTAAATCTTTATTTTTACAACATATATCTTGAATCTCCTTGTTTTTTGTTTTGGCGAAGCATAGGACTTTCCTGTTTTTTTTTTTGAGAAAAATCCGAACTATCATGTTCTGGAGTGGGCTGAAATTGTACGTGTCAAAAGGCCCAGAAGGATAGTTCGAAGGCCCAGATGTCTAGATGCAGCCCAATTGAAATCTTTCTTTTCTTGGATTTTTTTCACCCCCTGATTTCTGGCTACTTCATTTTTCTTTTGGTCCTGTGCCGCCTTGGAAACGTTGAGACCGCTGCTGCAAAATGGGACCCGCATGTCATCCTCTATGTACAATAAAGTTTCTTTTCTTGGATTATTTTTGGCTCCTGATATTTGGTCACTTGCCTTTTTCTTTCGATCTCATGCCACGTTTGAAACGTTGAGGAATCTGCTGGCTCATGGGACCCGCATGTCATCCTCTATGTACAATAAAAGTTTGATTTCTTGGATTTTTTTCACCCTCTGATTTTTGGCTATTTCCTTTTTCTTTTGATCCCCTGCCGCCTTTGAAACGTTCAGTAAGCTGCTGGCTCATAGGTCCCACATGTCAGCCTGTATGAACGATAAAGCTTTCCTTTCTTGGAGTTTTTTTGACCCCCTAATTTCTGGCTACTTTCTTTTTCTTTTGATCTCAAGCCGCATTTGAAACGTTGGGACCGCTGCTGCAAAATGGGACCCGCATGTCATCCTCTATGTACAATAAAGTTTCTTTTCTTGGATTATTTTTGGCTCCTGATATTTGGTCACTTGCCTTTTTCCTTCGATCCCATGCCACGTTTGAAACGTTGAGGAACCTGCTGGCTCATGGGACCCGCATGTCATCCTCTATGTACTACAAAAGTTTATTTTCTTGGGTTTTTTTTCACTCTCTGATTTTTGGCTATTTCCTTTTTCTTTTGATCCCCTGCCGCCTTGGAAACGTTGAGTAAGCTGCAAACTCGTGGGACCCGCATGTCATCCTCTATGTACAATCAATTTTCTTTTCTTGGAGTTTTTTTTACCCCCTAATTTCTGGCTACTTTCTTTTTCTTTTGATCTCAAACCGCATTTGAAACGTTGGGACAGCATGTCATCCTCTATGTACAATAAAAGTTTCTTTTTTTGGATTATTTTTCACCCTCTGATTTTTGGTCACTTGCCTTTTTCTTTCGATCTCATGCCGCCCTTGAAAACGTTGAGGAACCTGCTGGCCCATGGGACCCACATGTCATCCTCTATGTACTATAAAAGTTTCTTTTCTTTGATTTTTTTCACCCTCTGATCTTTGGCTATTTCCTTTTTCTTTTCATCCCCTGCCGCCTTGGAAACGTTAGTAAGCTGCTGACTGGTGGGACCCGCATGTCATCCTCTATGTACAATCAAGTCTCTTTTCTTGGATTTTTTTACCCCCTTATTTTTGGTCACTTGCCTTTTTCTTTCGATCTCATGCAGCCTCTGAAACGTTGAGAAGCTGCTGGCTCATGGGACCCACATGTCATCCTCGATACTATAAAAGTTTCTTTTCTTGGATTTTTTCACCCTCTTATTTTTGGCTGTTTCCTTTTTCTTTTGATCCCCTGCCGCCTTGGAAACATTGATTAAGCTGCTGACACAAGGGGCCCGCATGTCATCCTCTATGTACAATCAACTTGCAAGATCTTGGGGCGGAAGAGCTTGTATAAGTGGGACCCATATGTCATCCTCTATGTACAATAAAAGTTTCTTTTTCTTGGATTATTTTTTGCTCCTGGTATTTGGTCTCTTTCCTTTTTCTTTCGATCTCATGCCGCCTCTGAAACGTTGAGTAAGGTGCTGGGTCATGGGACCCGCATGCCATCCTCTATGTACAATCAACTTTCTTTTCTGGGAGTTTTTTTACCCCTAATTTCTGGCTACTCTTTTTCTTTTGATCTCAAGCCGCATTTGAAACGTTGACACCGCTGCTGCAAAATGGGACCCGCATGTCATCTTTTATGTACAATAAAGTTTCTTTTCTTGGATTATTTTTGGCTCCTGATATTTGGTCACTTGTCTTTTTCTTTCGATCTCATGCCCCCTTTGAAACGTTGAGGAAGCTGCTAGCGCATGGGTCCCGCATGTCATACTCTATGAACAATAAAAGTTTCCTTCCTTGGAGTTATTGTTTACCGCTAATTTCTGGCTACTTCCTTTTTTCTTTTGATCCCCTGCCGCCTTGGAAACGTTGAGTAAGCTGCTGACACAAGGGGCCCGCATGTCATCCTCTATGTACAATCAACTTGCAAGATCTTCGAGCGAAAGAGCTTGTATAAGTGGGACCCATATGTCATCATCTATGTACAATAAAAGTTTCTTTTCTTGGATTATTTTTTGCTCCTGATATTTGGTCACTTTCCTTTTTCTTTCTATCTCATGCCGCCACTGAAACGTTGAGTAAGGTGCTGGCTCATGGGACTGTACAATAAAGTTTCATTTCTTAGATTTTTTTTACCCACTGATTTTTGCTAACTTGCCTTTTTCTTTTCGATCATATGCCGCCTTTGAAATTGAGGTCGCCGCTGGCTCATGGGTCCCACAAGTCAGCCTCTATGAACAATAAACCTTTCCTTTGTTGTATTTTTTTTACCCCTAATTTCTGGCTATTTGCCTTTTTCTTTTGATCCCCTGCGGCCTTTGAAACGATGAGGACGCTGCTGGCAGGTCGGTCCCACATGTCATCCTCTATGAAGAATATAAGTTTCCTTTTTGGATTTATTTTTGACCCCTAATTTCTGGCTATTTGCCTTTTTCTTCTGATCCCTGCCGACTTCGAAATGATGAGGATGCAGCTGGCAGATCGGTCCCACATGTCAGCCTCTATGAACTATAAATGTTTCCTTTGTAGGATTTATTTTTTACCCCTATTTTCGGGCTACTTGCCTTTTTCTTTGAAACGTTGAGGACGGTACTGTCTCATGGGTCCCACATGGCATCCTCTCTGAACGATAAACCTTCATTTCTTGTTAACGACAGGTTTATCAGTATTATTTTCGCAGACTAATACAAGCTCTTTGGCTCCAAGATCTTGCAAGTTGATAGATTAAATCAAGGAATTATTAGGATATGTTTTAAATTTCAAATCCACTTTATGAATTTTTAAAAATACCGTTATCCATGTGGGTATGGAGCGATCAAGGATTTTCATATTGGGCATGAGCAGTTTCAAAAATTGGAACCCTATAATTCAAAATAAATAAAAACAACTTTTATGTAGAATCTCCGTGTATTTTTTTTTTGCCAATCATAGGATCTGTGTTTCATTAGAAAAGGGCCGAAATTGCATGAGCAGAAAGGCCCATTTGAAGTTATTGGGCTTCGACGGCCGGAGCAAGTAGACCGATAACAATTACCATGTAGATGTTCCTTGGCAACCCAAAAGTGAAATATTGGGCCCAACAGGGGAAGGTTGAACAGTACTTTTTCTATTGGGAAGGTGGTACATGGGGTTATCCTGACAAAAAAAATGGAACATGGGTTACTGAAGGTTGCCCATTTGTGCCTAATATGTTTGTCAGCAGGAGCTTTACCTTCCGCCGCCGCCGCTCCGCTTCCGCCGCCGCCGCCATGCCTCGTCGCGGGTCGAGCTACCGGTACGGCGGCGTCTCGAGCTCGGGGTACAGCAGCGTCCGCGCGCGCCCCAAATTAAGGTACTTCCTCCTCGGGACGGCACCTACGATAGGCTCGGCTGGCCTTGGGGCATTTACCCCTAGCCTCTTCCATGCTCAAGTTTTTGAAATGTTTCTGGCTCTGTTCAACACTGGATCAAATTTGTCAACATGACCATTCTTATGGAGTAGCAACGAGTTGAATCTCTCAAAACTCTTTAAGTTCTGCAATATAACGACTAATTGGTACTACCTTATACAAAATGATTACATATCCTTATTTTGGAAGCAAGCAATCACACACTTATAGTTTGCTAGTCAGCTGCACGTAACGTTAAAAATCGGCAATTATAATGAATAAACCTGTAATTTTCACTTAAAATGCATTAAGGAGCATCAAATTTGACAAATCAAACCATGTCGTACTGAAAATTGACATGTCTTTCTCATGCAGAAATGTAAAATTATCCATGCATGTGCGTTTATACAGGTTAAGTTTTGCACGTATTATTTTTTGTAACTTTTCTGACTACCTTCAAAGCTCCAATCCTTCTTCATCATCTTTGTTGTACCGCACTGATGCAAGTGAATGCGAGCTGCTCGCCAGACGCGACTTCGTGTCCGATATGTGTACTATGCCTTCTCCATCTAGTGCTAGTTACGCCTCTGTGCTAATTAATTCAGCACAAACCTCTGTCATTGCAGCTGTGACTCACCTCGACCATTGGAGCCCAATCACAATAGCGAGCTCAGTCTCAACCAGAGAGGCATGTGTCTCATGGTTAGCTATCTACAACTTGCTGTCTTACTAAAACCGTGCCTATCATATAGAGATCACCTCGCTGGTGTAGCAATGGCTGCAAGTAGCTGCTAGCATGAGCGAAGGGGATAAGGAAGAAAAGATTTAAAAAATGGGGTGGGGCCAACAAGCAGGAAAGCTATCTACTAGCTTTATGGATGTTTCTGGAATTGAGTAGAAAATAGTAGATGACACTGTAGCAGCGAATCCCAGAGACCAAGGCCGTTGGATGATGTCTAATGAACGGCAGAACAAAATCGGCGAAATTAGCTTGAATTTTGATAATAAATCTTGGGCATTTTCCCTCGAACATGATTTATCAACTTTGGGTAGTCTCTGGACTAGTCTCCCTCGTCCACCAATTATTATCATACTACTGCGGAAAGTTGAGGGCAGTCCCTAGTCCCGAGCACTTCGCCCACTTCCCCTGGCCTCATCCCAGAGATCTCACACCAACCACCTCACCGTCGACTAGCCGCCTGTCTACAGCCCTCCGAAGAATCCCCAATGGCGGCGACGCCCCTACTAGAGCGCTCCTCACGCGAGCGCATCATCGAGTCTGGCCCACATGTCTTCCGTGCCTGCCGTGTGTCGGCAAGCACGACCGACTTCTCCGTCGGCGAGCCGCCGGCCGTGGGCGAGGGCGAGGCGTCCCCGTACACTATGACAGTGCACATCTTCTTCTCGAGGACGTACGAGCTCAGGAGGATGGCCGGCCCCCTCCCTGCCCCACTGGATGAGGACGATATCACCACTACACCCTGCGAAGAGGTGGTGCTGGATCTTAGCTTGCCTCCGAGGAAGCTGCGTAGTGGGGGCAATGTCGTGCGAACTATGCGCGAGATTCTTGCCCGTGTATGGCTGCTCAAGAACCTGAACCTCACGGAGGAGGAGTGGGACATCATCATGCCTTACGATGTTATGCACCTGATGTGGCAGCAGGCGTGTCGTCGGCTCGGTGGCCTCCACTTCGACCTCACCCTTAGGGTGGACCACCGGCTCATCGTCAACTTGCCGGCGCTGCAGGACAGTTGGGTCCTAGTTGCGCCGGAGGACGGCCACTGCAGCATATGCATGCTGGGGCTGTCGCAGCGCACAACGGTGCGTCTCCGGGGATGCAAACACCCGTTCCATAGGAAGTGCATCTTCTCCTGGTTTGTAACGAACGCCAGCTGCCCTATCTGCCGCGATAAAGTGCTGACCCATCTTATTTTCGATTTGTAGCATAGTATGAATAAAAACCCTGTATGATAGGGATGCCATGCCAACTTGAATCCTATGTCAAGAGAAATTCTATTTGATTGTGGTTATAAGATATTCTGCATTAGTTTGATCTATTATCATTCTATTTTCCTATGGGATATGACCCTATGAATCAAACAGCATGTGATTACTTCCACACAATTAAGTTTGACCAACTTTTAGTAGGACAACAAACATAAATAATTAGTCATCATGGGATTACAATCCAACAGATAATTGTCTTCAGGACTCATACATTTTCCAAATAGAAAAATCAAAACAAATCATGGTTCTTCATCTCACAGCATGATACAGAGACAAGAGTCTAATCATCATCATCATCATCATCATCATCACCTCTGATGTAGCCCCGCTCACCAACGACACTACATCAAGGCCAACAAGTCCCCCAAGTGGACCAATGACAAGGGCTCGAGTTAAAGCTCTACATGAGAAGGTGAATTCGCTCCTCTCTACCTCTACCTTTGACACCCCCTTGGATGGCTTGCTACTTCATGCAAATACACTATGTTCAATCAGGTACATCGGTCAAGACACAAGCCATGGAGTCCAAGCCAATGGAGAGAGAGCTGGAAATGATGAAGATGGAGCTCCAGCGCGCAGGCCGGAACTTCCGCCCTCCAGGGCCGGAACTTCCGCCCCCCAGGACCGGAACTTCCGCCCTCCAGGACCGGAACTTCCGCCCAGATGCTGCCCAGATACCGTTCAGCGCCCAGAGAAGTGGAGCCAGCCGGAACTTCCGCCCCGAGGGACCGGAACTTCCGCCCACCCGGAACTTCCGCCCAAGTTCCGAAAGTCCGTCAAAACGCCCCTGGATGTTACTGCAAGGAAATGGGCTAATTTCGGAACTTGACCGGAACTTGGCCGGAACTTCCGGCCGGGCCGGAACTTCCGCCTTCCAGGACCGGAACTTCCGCCCCTGACCGGAACTTCCGCCCAAGTCGGCCGGAACTTCCGCCACCGCGATTTCAGCACAGCACTACTTTTCAGCGTGTAACTTACCTATTCGCCCACCCGACTATAAATAGCCTAGTTGGCTCAGATCTGAGATTAGACTTGTTTAGAACTCAAACCTACCTTTGAGCTTAGTCTCCCTTGGGTATCATCCCTCTGTAATCAAGGCACCTTGGTTGTTGACTTTGAATTTGTGGAGTGAGATTCTAGTACTTGTTACTCTCTCTCCCTCCCCAAGTTCATCCTCTCCAATCCCAATCTCTCTCCGGGAATTCTGCCTCGTGCCTCTTCCACGGAGATTCTATTGGCGTGGTCCATCGAGCCACGGAGGTAAGCATCGGGTGTATCGGGTTGGTGTGCGTGCGTGAGTCTCGGAGTTCATCGTGTTCTTCGTCCCCCTCGCGTTTTCCCATCTCTCCCGCTTGGTTTCGAAGTCAATCCGCAAGATCGGGCCACACACGGGGTCTTAGACCACATCATACTCCGTCTTCATTCTGATATTCGTGCATGGTCTCATCCTGCTCGTCCTGTCCATTCTCCTCCTGAGATTCACCAGGTAGCTTCAGTTTATCCATCTCTTTGTCGACTATGCTAACCTCAACAGTGAAATCTACTTCTCCATCATGTGCAGGGATACCTGTATCCAACGAGGTTTCATCAATGTCAGCAACTTTAGTTTGCATACAACCAGCGAAATCATCTTGCTGGGCACCAATTATTGGATCCGCATTCTCATCCAAATCATATATGTTCCTTGCCACAAACTTTTGCACATACTGCCATCCTTTTCTAGATCTGTCTTCCAAGAAAAGTACCTTGGCCGCTTGAGGTACCAAAATATAAGGATCATCCTTGTACCACTGAGCAGTAGTATCGACTGATATGAAATACCCATCATTTCTGGCACCTTTGCCCTTGTTTGGATCTTGGTTGTACCAATAACACTTAAATAGAACCACAGATCGGACAGTAACCTTATCACTATAGAACAACTGAATAACCTCTTCTATGTGACCATAATGGTCAAATGACTCTGATCTCTTTTTTCTGGTTGTCAAGTGATCTCCACTGGTTGTGATGCCACTATTTCGTGTCTTCAAATGTTGTTCACGCTCATAGGAGCTGTAATGGACACCATTGGCATTGCAAGCTGCAGCTACCAACACCCTCTTATCTGGACCACGTGATAGGACAAGGAGATCAGCACTAACAGCGCCTGGATTCTCCGCATGGAGTTTCGAGATCTACGATTACAAAATAGACAAGAGGTCATCTCATGTGAAAACACATAGACAAGTCAGAGTGCAATTGAACATCTTACATATTTCTCAAACCAGTCCTGAAACCCACTCCCACGTGCCGATAGCTTTCCATTCGTTTCCATGTACAACCTGCAAAACATAGCCAAGTCAGCTGAATATATTTCATTTTGATACAAGTTCATAGTATATGCGAGGAACTGAGTAGTTCGTGTGCATAGTACTCACTTAACATATTCATCAGCCTCTGTAGCATTATTCAGCACATACCAAGACAGCTGTTCAAATTCAGACTGCTCTAATGTTTTTTCGGTCCTCTTTCCTATTAGCTCAACACCATGTTTAAAAACAGATCCTCCAACTTCCAAAATTCTGCGACCCCGATTGAATCTGGTCTCAATATCAGGAATATATCTTGAGGCAAATGTATATGCTTCAGCAGCAATATACGCCACTGCAATGCAAGCCTCCGGTCTAGCTTTGTTCCTAACTGTATTCTTGAAAGTGCACAGTCGACGTTCTATAGGGTACATCCATCCATACTGTACCGGACCTCTTAAAAGTGCCTCATCAGGTAGATGAACAGCCAAATGCACCATCACATCAAAGAAGGCTGGAGGATATATCAGCTCCAGCTTGCACAGGATTACTGCTATGTCCACCTTAAGACGTTCTACAACAGCTCTGCTTAGAGTTTTACTACATATTTCCCTAAAGAACCTTCCCAACTCTGCAATCACGTTGTACATATTTGGCTTCACTAAATCTTTAATGCCAATAGCTAAAAGCCTTTGCAGCAGGATGTGACAATCGTGAGTTTTCAACCCTTGGAGCTTGTTTCCTTCAGCATTGAGACAATTTGCAATGTTGGAAGCAAATCCGAACGGGAACATCACACCTCGGAGGTACTCACAAAATAATCTCCTTTTAGGCATCGGCAATGTGAATTCCGCGCCTCGAAATTTATAATGTTTTTCCTTGCCTTTGTTCACTTTGTCATTACGATCCAGTTGCAAGTGCCTGTTAACATTCAATGTTGCACAATCAATCCTAGCATTTGAGCTATCTTTTGTCTTGGATGGAATGTTGAGTAATGTGCCGACAATGCTGTCACATATATTCTTCTCCATGTGCATGATATCAATATTATGCCGAAGCTTCTTACCAGCCCAATACGGCAAGTCCCAAAGAGTGGTCCTGCGCTTATAAAATATTCTCGGTCTATCATTTTCCATTTCCTTCCTCTTGGTACGTGCTGCTATTTCACCTCCCATCTTCCTTTTGGTAGCTGCTAGACTCAGTTCATCTCGTCTCTTCTTCCTTTTTCTATCTGCTACTACTGCTGCTGCATCTTCTGTATTCTTCTCTGCTGTACCTGCTGTGGCGGCTGGTGGTTTTCCTGGTTTAACATTTCTGACCGCTTCTAGGTGCGCCTCCAACTCGTGACTCTTAAAGTGCTGCGGTTTAGTCTTTTTACAGGCCTGATCACCAATAAATTGCAATTTTTTTCTATTTTTTCGGAAACTGTGATCTAATGGAAGGAAACGGCGATGGCCCATATAGCATATCTTGTTTATTATCCTCACTGCCAGCTGATCAGTATCACAGTGAACACATGCATTATAACCTGATGTTACTCTGCCTGACATAGTGCCCAAAGCTGGATAATCATGGGTGCAATACAGTACAGCAGCACGTAATAGAAAATTTTGTTCTTTAGGTTGACACACATCCCGTGTAGGGACACCCTCCCATAATGTTTGCAAGTCTCTAATAAGAGGCTGCATGAACACATCAAAATCCTTCCCAGGAGATTTGGGACCTGGGATGAGTAAGGCCATCATACAGTTCGACTGATCGGTGCATGTCCAGGGAGCCTGGTTGTAAGGTGTAACTAGTACTGGCCACATGCTATACGAGTTGCTCATGTTGCCAAATGGGTTGAATCCATCTGTAGCAAGGCCAAGTCTCAGGTTCCTTGGATCTGCAGCAAAATCTGGATGATCCAGGTCGAATTGCTTCCATTCATCGCCATCAGCAGGATGCCTCAGTAAATCAGGGTCGGGCGTGAGAATCTCTTTGTGCCATCTTGTTTCCCGAGATGTTTGTTCTGAAGCAAACAACCTCTGCAATCTTTGTACAAGTGGAAAGTATCTCAGAACCTTCCAAGGAATCTTTTTCTTACCACCAGCTCCATCATGTTTCCATCTTGATTCCTTACATACTGGACATTCATCGAGGTCATTATACTCCATCCAAAACAGTGCACAGTTATTTTTGCAAAAATCAATCTTCTCATATCCAAGTCCCAGTACCTTGATGTACTGCTTCACCTCATAAAAGGATTTTGGCAGTCCAGCCCCAGGGAGTGCATCGCTGTATGTCTTCGCAACTGCATTGAACGCTTTATTGGTAATCCCCTGGTATGACTTGTCATGAAGTAATTTCACAATTAATTCGAATCTTGACACAACAGAACCAGGGGCCACTAAGCGCTTAGCATCTTCTATCAGGTCATGGAAAAGAGGCTTTTTGTGATAACCATGGGGCTGTTGGCTTGCATATGGATACAGATCCCGTAACAAATTAGCAGTAGCCTCATCCTGGACGAGATCTTCAGGCTGATAACCATCAGAATAAAGAGGATCAATAATGTCAGGCTGATCATAGTGTTCACCATGGTTAATCCACCTGATATATGTCTGGTCCATCCCATAAACGAATAAATGATCTGAGACTACATGTTGAGGCTTGGACCCAATATTCAAACATACGCGGCATGGACAAATCACTTCCTTTGTCTTGTCGCCGTCAGTAAAATCACTAACGTGCTTCATGAAGTCTTCAATACCACTCAAATATGTTGGTGTGGTTAATGAGTCAAATAATATCCAAGTTCTGTCCATCTGTTGAGGAGATAGATGGTCAGAGAAGCGATAAGCTATTTCAACAAACAGGTCACCTACGAATGTAAGCAAGCATACCTGAGCAAACAGGTCGAATATAAAACTATAAATGCTACATTATTTGAGCCGATTTCAGCAAACAAACTGAGTGCAAAACTACGGCTACCTAGCGAACAGATTTTTTTAGGCTGACCACTGGGTTTCCCCACTTATTATTTTTTTATTAATAAAAAGAGGGAAATATGTACAAAAGTTGCTGGAGAGCAGCAACTAAAAGGATCATAGATCCCAAGCAGCAAAATATATATATAATGTTCTACCCATGATATGATTTCCTCTTTGCCTTATGAACAAGGAGAGCAATTTCATCCTTGAATCTCTTGTGCCATCTATAAATGCTTGGGGGGAGGGGCGAACAGATCTATCGAAAGCAATACAATACCAACACATTCTTTCTTCTTTTTTGCCGTAATTCCGCCGATCTATTAGCAGTGCAAAGAAGCCAAAAGTAATAAGATTACATACAGGTTCATAGACCACCAGGGCCGTACCTGAGAATACGGAGGGCCTGAGCAAAACAAGAAATAGAGGCCCTCAACATGATCATTGGCAACTAAAATGATTTTATATATACTACTCACTCCATTTCAATAAACAATGCACCCTTGTTTTTCGTATTTTATCTTCGAAAAAATATTAATCTATATCTCTCTATTTAAAAATGATGTTTCAATTTTATGTAGATATACATGTATTTAGATGAGTTTAGTTTGCAGATACATGCAAGTTTTGATGAAGTTGAAACATATTTTTCAGGATGAAGTATATAAAAAAATTGATATAAAACTGGTATCATTAGAAAGTATTTTCCAACACGATTCTAACAATGCTGCTTATGTATTATATGATCGTGATATTGTTGTCCTATTTATTTGGTCAAGGTTCACATTGAAATGTGGTAAAATAAATTAAAAGAAGTGCATCGTGTGAAAAGGCAATCTAAGAATTCAAAAGTGCTAATTGTTAGTCGAAACATGACATCATTGAGACAAAATATTAATATTCATTGGAAGACTAACTGAATTAGCTGCACTCGCGATGAAAGAGAAAGAGAAGATACGGGTAAGAGCAAGTACAATAAGGTACAGTCTTTTTGTTTGTTTGTTTGGGTTGCTCATCAAGCTTATCGCTCGATACAATAAGGTACAGTCAGCGGGAGTGGTGTTTGGAACATGGGTGCATAGTGGGTGGTATCATAGAGTACTATCATAGATATGCTATATTTATTATAGTGGAGTATTGAGGGAAAATCGGCTAAATCAATTTGAAGAAAATCGACAAAGTCAAATTAGAGGAAATTCTTCATCGATGATCAGATTTCTTACATAGAAGAGCTGATTGCCCTCAAAAGGAAGAATCTATCCATCTTCATTGATTTAAAAGGGGATTTCTTACAAGGAGAAGCTGATTGCTCAACAAAAGGGGAACAGATTGCTACGGCTAGTCTTATGCTAGTAAATCCCTACTCTAAGGGCTGTTGCCGTCTTCGTCGTCGCTGGGGTAGCTGCCGTCATTGCTACTGTCGACGAATTCCTCGTCGCTGCTACTGTGACCTTCAGCGGAGGCCTCTTCCTCTTCATCATCATCCTCCTCATCGGACCAGGCCCAGCCACGGATGCGCTTTGGTGGCGGTTCATCGGAGGAGGTGTCGTCCTCTGGTTCCTTCTTCGTGTCGGAGGAGATGTCTTCGTCTTCGTCGTCCTCTTCTTCTTCTTCTTCTTCTTTGGTGGAGGAAGTGAATTTACCCCGGAAGAGAGGGTCGTCGTCGTCGCTCTCCGCCTCCAGTTCTCCGTCAATCAGGAATCGGAGGTCATCTTCCCCGTCAGTCAGGGGCATGTCGCCATCCGACCAGACGAGGTCCTCGGGTCGACCCTCTGGTACGAAGTCGAAGTCGAACTCTTGCTCGTCCCAATGCTTGGGAGCGCGCCTATTGTACGCTTCCATCTGGCTGACCTCTGGCTCCAGCTCACTCGAGGAAAAGGATTGGGAGGAGGAAGAGGAAGACATGGTTACAGAGGAGGAGGGTTTTTGGGCCGATGGCTGGTTTGAAGCAGGAGGATGAAGAAGTGAACTGTTCGATGCGGTTAAATAAAAAGAGACATGTGGTGGTCATGTGGCAAATAATAGACACTTTTAAGAAAAGTGTGGCAAATCATAAAATATTCAAAACTGTCAAATCGTGCAGAGAAGTTGAGAAGGCAAGGCGTCATGATGAAGAATACTGCGACGGTTCTGCTCTGCCACGACATGACCCCTCGAAGGAAAAACAGATGGTTTTGATATTATCATTACCAAAACCAGGGGGGCATGTGTTATCACCGGATTTTGGCCAAATCAATCGGATGTCTAATCAATCGGTTACATGCACTAGCTCAGTGTTCGCATGGCTGCACGCCACATGTATTAGCACCGCATGTATACATATACATCACTCATCTTGATTAATTGCTCAGCTCATTAAACTATCAAAGATCTTGCACGGCTTGGACGCAGGGTATGCCGTGGCATATACGGCATACCCTGTAGATCCGCCACCGCAAACAAGGAGAGCCATTTCATCCTTGAATCTCTTGCGGCTTCTGTAAAAGCTTGGGGGCGAACAGATCAATCGAAAGCAATATAATACCAACAAATTCTTTCTTCTTTTTGGCCGTAAATCCACCGATGTATTAGCAGTGCAAAGAACCCAGAAGTAATAAGATTACAAACAGGTCCATAGAGGACTGGCACCAAGCGACGACTACAGACATTGGGCAATGGTGAGCAGTACAGTGTACAGTACGAACGAATTCGAGCAAATAGGTAAAGCGGAAAACAATGTCAAACAAACACATCGAGAGGAAAACAATATCAACCGATCGATTCGAACGAACTAACGAACTTATAAGGGCTGGGCGACGGCGACTGACTTCGATTGAGCTATAATGAATCGTACTTGCCCAGGCCTGAAGATAGCATGCATACCGTGAGGATCTACCAGCTGACCGCGCCTGCCGGTGCGGCTGGAGAAGAACGGCGCCACCAGCAGTCGCCGGCTGACGCGGCTGATAGACAGCGTGGGGAAGTTTTGGTGCGCGGCCTGGTTCACCGAGGGTGTGTCTAGAGAAGAACAGGGCGCCGAAGGAGGTGTCTAGAGAAGAACAAGGTGGGCTGGGTGCTGAGTTAAAGGCGAGCGTTCGAAATATTGGGCGCGCGTTCGAAAGTTTAGGTGCGCGAGGGAGGTGTCTGCTGTGCTGAGTTAAAGGCGAGCGTTCGAAATTTCCCCGTCCTCTTCTTTTTTGGGCTAATCTATCTATACCTCTATTCTATCTACATGTTTTTTATTTTTTTCTATTCTATACATGAGTTTTTGAAATTGAATTTTTTCACTCTGTCAGCCTTCCGGCCAATGCTCATTTGAAGTAATTGAAGCTGTTGATTTGCAGCTTAGAGGTGCTATCTACCGCTCATCATACAAGGACTCTTCAGATCTAAACGGCTGTGAATGCACGGATTCGTCACCCATCCTTCCCTTGGACTGGCGATGCTGAAAGCCTGAAACACTGGAACCCTCTAGATACTTCGGGATACCTCACTGCCCCACATTATTAGACAGGCCTTTTCCGACACGGGAAGTCAAAAGTTGGGGGCTCCATGCAGTACATATGAATACTCGCTAGCTGCATGGTCTAGAAGCAGACTAGAGTAAATCATCAATTCGTCAAATCAATTGGTGTATAATTTTTTTAGGAGCTAAGACGCCTGCATGAACCATTTTATCAACTTGAATGCTTACTACATGACATAAGAAGACTATGTACTTTGGTTTTTCATTTTTCTGATTTTTTAAATTTTGTGCCCACTTGAATCTTGGTCAAATCCTAGGTTTGACCAAGATTAAACAAGTTTAAAACATGAAAATGAAAAGGTAATCATGGATCCTTCTTAGTCACTCTAAAATGAAGCTTTTGGGATGTTCTTGAAATTTCCATGTTTGAAACCCAAAACGACTTCTCTTCATGCTTGACTTCATAAGACAGAGTTTAGGGGTTAGGGGGTAGATACATGATTTGTCTAGTTTGCATATGTCTAGACCTTTTTTGTCAACTTTAATGCTTACTATATGACATAAGAAGATTATGTGCTTTGGTTTTTCATTTTTCTATTTTTTTGAATTTTATGCCCATATATTTGAATCTTTGTCAAATCCTAGGTTTGACCAGGATTTAAACAAGTTTAAAACATGAAAATGAAAAGGTAATTAACTCTAAAATGAAGCTTTCTTGAAATTATGTTTGAAACCCAAAACTCAAGCCAAAGTCTAGACATATTCAAAATGTATCTAGTCTTAATTATGGTCAAGCAGAAGTTTTTGAAACATTTTCCAAAAGCATTGTGGTGTGACGTACTACATGCTTACATTTTCAACAACCAAAAGCTTCATTATAGAGTGACTAAGAAGGATCCAGTCTGGCGGGCTTACCTTTTATTTTCTTGTTTTAAACTTGTTCAAATCTCGGTCAAACCTAGGATTTGACCAAGATTCAAAATGTGCATCAAAATTTAGCACATAGTGTTCTTATGTCATATAGTAAGCATTAAAGTTGATAAACAAGGTCTAGACTTTGACATCATGTATCTATACCCCTTAAACTCTATCTTATGAAGTCAACAACATGAAGAGAAGTGGTTTTGGGTTTCAAACATGGAAATTTGCTTCATTTTAGAGTGACTAATATATATAAGAAGGATATGCTTTACCACCTTTTCATTTTCATATTTTAAACTTGTTTAAATCCGTGTCAAATTAAACCAAGGATTTGACCAAAAGATTCAAATGGGCATAAAATTTTAAAAAATCAGAAAAATGATATAGTCTTCTTATGTCATATAGTAAGCATTCCAAGGTTTGGACATGCATATTCAAACCTAGGCAAATCATGTAATCCCCTAGCCCCTAAACTCTATCTTATGAAGTCAAGCATGAAGAGAAGTGGTTTTGGGAAACATGTTTCAAGAACATCCCAAAATTCATTTTAGAGTGACTAAGAAGGATACAGGCTTCTTTTCATTTTCATGTTTTATACTTGTTTAAATCTTGGTCAAACCTAGGATTTGACAAAGATTCACATCAAAATAAAAAATCAGAAGCTAGTTTTCTTATGTCATTAGTTAGCCAAGGTCTAGATATATTCAAACAAGAAATCATGTATCTTAACCCTAAACTAAGTCAACATGAAGAAACCTTTCAAACTTGCCTTCATTTTAAGTGACTAGGATTTAGTTTTAAAATTGGGTTACCTAGGATTTGATCAAGATTCATTTGAATATAGCCTTCTTATGTCATATAGTAAGCACTCTTTAAACAACTTATTGAATCATGTTTCTACCCCTATAAACTTTGTCTTATGAAGTCATATGGAAATTTGCTTCATTTTGGAGTGACTAAGAAGGATTTTTTTCATTTTCATGTTTTAAACTTGTTTATATTGGTTTAGGATTTGTCAAATGGGCATAAAAATTCAGAATCTTGGTCATATAGTCATTATATTCAAGTTGATAAACAAGGTTTGACAAATCATGATCTAAACAAACTATATGATCATGAAGAAAGTGAAACATGGAAGCTTCTGAGTGACTCAGGCTTACCTTATTTTCACTTGTTCAAATCTAAACTTAGGATTTGAAAGATTTTTTGGGAGGAAGGGTATGAATTACAATGGTAACTTAAATACTTGGATGCCCCAAAGATTGTGGAAGCCCAGAACCAAAACATGTTGCATCCAATTCAAGTAGAACACATAGTAGGCATCGATAGTTTGACCTAAATTTGAAATCAAAGAGAAGGTGGTTAGAAAAAATCGGGCAAAGCAAAGCATGAAATCATAAATTTGTGATGCACTATAGCTATGAAAAGTAGCATACCAAAATGATTTGTACTAGCTATTTTAAATATTAGTCCCAGTGATCTGTAGTCAACTTTAATGGGTACTATATGCATAGTGAAGGAAGACACTATGTGTCTCTTTGGGTTTTTGACTTTTTCTGTTTTTTTTTTTTGTTTTATTTTGGATGACATCAAGCCTGAGAGATTGGGACCTTCACCACACGTACAGACCTGTTTAGGTTGATTAGGGGTAGAAATAAATCACATGACATTATTTTTTCTGAGTTAACTCATTTATCATTGTCTAGACCTTGTTTATCTTGGTCAAACCTAGGTTGAGATTTAAACAAGTTTAACTGATAAGGTGATCAGTAACTCTAAAATGAAGGCTTGACCATGGTTTGAAACCCAAATACTTCTGTTCATGCTTGACTTCATAAGACAGAGTTTAGGGTTAGGGGTAGATACATGATTTTTATGTCTAGACCATGTTTATCAATTTGAATGCTTACTATATGACATAAGAATATGTGCTTGTTTTTCATTCTTTCGATTTTTTTGAATTTTATGCCCATAATCTTGGTCAAATCCTAGGTTTGACCAAGATTTAAACAAGTTTAAAACATGACAATGAAAAGGTAATTAATCATGGATCCTTCTTAATTAACGCTCTAATTAAAATGAAGCTTTTTGGGAGGTTTTTGAAATTTCCATGTTTGAAACCCAAAACCACTTCTCTTCATGCTTGACTTCATATATAATTAAGACAAAGTTTAGGGTTAGGGGGTACATGATTTGTCTGGTTTGAATATGTCTAGACCTTGTTTATGAACTTTTGAATGCTTACTATATGACATAAGAAGAATATGTGCTTTGGTTTTTTATTTTATCTATTTTTTTATTTTATGCCCATTTGAATATTGGTCAAATCCTAGGTTTGACCAAGATTTAAACAAGTTTAAAACATGAAAATGAAAAGGTAAGCCTGGATCCTTCTTAACTAGTCACACTCTAAAACGAAGCTTTAATTTTGGGAGGTTTTTGAAATTTCCATGTTTGAAACCAAAAACCACTTCTCTTCATGCTTGACTTCATAAGACAGAGTTTTTAGGGTTTAGAGGGTAGATACATGATTTGTCTTATTTGAATATGTCTAGCTAGACCTTGTTTATCAACTTTTGAATGCTTACTATATATATGTATGTGACATAAGAAAACTATGTGCTTTGGTTTTTCATTTTTCTGATTTTTTTGGAATTTTGATGCACATTTGAATCTTGGTCAAATCCTAGGTTTGACCAAGATTTAAACAAGTATAGATCATGAAAATGAAAATGGAAGCTGTATCCTTCTTAGTCACCCTAAAATGAAGTTTTTGGGAGGTTTTGAAATTTCCATGTTTGAAACCCAAAACCACTTATCTTCATGCTTGACTTCGTCATAAGACAGAGTTTAGGGGTAGATACATGATTTGTCTAGCTAGTTTGAATATGTCCAGACCTTGTTTATCAACTTTAATGCTTACTATATGACATATAAGAAGACTATGTGCGCTTTGGTTTTTCATTTTTCTGTTTTTTTATTTTATGCCCATTTGAATCTTTGTCAAATCCTAGAGATTGACTTCACAAGATTTAGGGTTAGGGGTAGATATACACATGATTTTTCTGGTTTGAATATGTCTAGACCTTGTTTATCAACTTGAGTGTTTACTATATGACATAATTAAGAAGGCTATGTGCTTTGGTTTTTCATTCTTTAGATTTTTTGTCTGAATTTTTATGCCCATTTGAATCTTGGTCAAATCCTAGGTTTGACCAAGATTTAAATAAGTTTAAAACATGGAAATGAAAAGGTAAGCATCGATCCTTCTTAGTCGCTCTAAAATGAAGAATTTTGGGAGGTTTTTGAAATTTCCATGTTTGAAACCACTTCTCTTGCTTGACTTCATAAGACGAAGTTTAGGGTCGATAGGGGGTAGATATATCTAGACCTTGTTTATCAACTTGAATGCTTACGATATGACATAAGAACACTATGTGCTCCCATTTGAATCTTGGTCAAATCATAGGTTTGACCAAGATTTGAACATGAAAATGAAAAGGGATCCTTCTTAGTCACCCTAAAATGAAGTTTTGGGAGGTTTTTGAAATTTCCATGTTTGAAACCAAAACCACTTCTCTTCATTCTTGACTTCTTAAGACATAGAGATACATGATTTGTATGGTTTGAATATGTCTAGACCTTGTTTATCAACTTTAATGCTTACTACATGACATAAGAAGACTATGTGCTTTGGTTTTTCATTTTTCTTTTTTTTGAATTTTCTGCCAATTTTGTTTGACCAAGATTTAGACAAGTTTTACACGTGAAAACGAATAAGTAAGCCTGGATCCTTCTTAGTCACTCCAAAATGTACCAATTGATAGGTGCGTTAACTTTGCTTCATGGAAAAAATAATGTCATGTAAATGAGTTAACTTGGATTTCCTACCCTTGAATCCATAGGAAACTTTGTTCTAATGCACTATAATAATCAACCGAGTTTTTACACCAACAGGTCTTACGTGTGGTGCCCATGCGTGAGGTCCCACACTGAGCACAAGTCACGTGCAATAGGTACGCAAACTCCCAGACATTTTCTTTGTCAAGAGAAGACGCATCATGCGTATTGGAAGTCTGTGGGTCCTTCTGGATCCTTCGGTCGTCCCTCTCAAAAAAAACAAATCTCTCTCATTCTCGGCTCGCTCGACACTGCTTGACAAACAAAAAGTCAACATCATCACCCGAAAAAGGGAGACACCATAATTCTCTCCCTTCTTCTCTCCTTCCGAGTGATCCCTCTTCCTCCGAGTTTCACTCGACGGGCAAACACACATGTGCTGCATAGTAATAATAAAAAGGTAGAAAAATCGACCTACGAATATATAATTAAATAGGTTAAACTAGGGTTTTACCCAGTACTACAGATCAAGGTTCAAAAAATCCAACTACGGGGTTCGAACAACCCCATTTCTAATCCAAGATTTTTTCGACCTCATCCAATGGCCTCAAACTATAGGCCGGGTTAGCATCTAGTGCAGTATGTGTGAGAATGTATGCACTATGTGTGCTATAACTTGTGTGTCTTTCAAATTTGAACCAAATTTGAATAAGTTTGAAATATTTGAAATGGGGCTTTTGGCTTAAACGTTTGAAACCCAAAACGACTTCTCCTCATGCTAGACTTCATAAGACCGAGTTTAGGGTTAGGGGGTAGATACATGATTTGTCTGGTTTGAATATGTCTAAACCTTGTTTATCAACTTGAATGCTTACTATATGACATAAGAAGACCATGTGCTTTTGTTTTTCATTTTTCTATTTTTTTTAAAGAATTTTATGCACATTTGATTCTGGTCAAATCCTAGGTTCAACCAAGATTTAAACAAGTTTCAAGCATGAAAATGAAAACGTAAGCCAAGATCCTTCTTAATTAGTCACTCTAAAATATATGAAGCTTTTGGGACGTACTTGAAATTTCCATGTTTGAAACCCAAAACCAATTCTCTTCATGATTGACTTCATAAGACAGAGTTTAGGGTTAGGGGTAGATATACACATGATTTTTCTGGTTTGAATATGTCTAGACCTAGCTTGTTTATCAACTTGAGTGTTTACTATATGACATAATTAAGAAGGCTATATATGTGCTTTGGTTTTTCATTCTTTAGATTTTTTGTCTGAATTTTTATGCCCATTTGAATCTTGGTCAAATCCTAGCTAGGTTTGACCAAGATTTAAATAAGTTTAAAACATGGAAATGAAAAGGTAAGCATCGATCCTTCTTAGTCGCTCTAAAATGAAGCTGAATTTTGGGAGGTTTTTGAAATTTCCATGTTTGAAACCCAAAACCACTTCTCTTCATGCTTGACTTCATAAGACGAAGTTTAGGGTCGATAGGGGGTAGATACATGATTTGTCTTGTTTGAATATGTCTAGACCTTGTTTATCAACTTGAATGCTTACTTTATGACTTATAAGAGGACTATATATGTGCATTGGTATTTCATTTTTTGATTTTTATGCCCATTTGAGAATCTTGGTAAAATCCTAGGTTTGTTGAGCAAGATTTAAACAAGTTTAACATGTGAAAATGATAAGGTAATTAAGTCTGGATCTTTCTCTTAGTAACTCTAAAATGAAGCTTTTGGGAGGTTCTTGAATTTACCATGCATGTTTGAAACCCAAAACCACCGTACTTCTGTTCATGCTTGACTTCATAAGACAGAGTTTAGGGTTAGGGGTAGATACATGATTTTTCTGGTTTGAATATGTCTAGACCATGTTTATCAATTTGAATGCTTACTATATGACATAAGAAGGCTATGTGCTTTTGTTTTTCATTCTTTCGATTTTTTTCTGAATTGTTATGCCCATTTGAATCTTGGTCAAATCCTAGGTTCGACCAAGATTTAAACAAGTTTAAAACATGACAATGAAAAGGTAATTAATCATGGATCCTTCTTAATTAACCAGCCGGTCTAATTAAAATGAAGCTTTTTGGGAGGTTTTTGAAATTTCCATGTTTGAAACCCAAAACCACACTTCTCTGCTTCATGCTTGACTTCATATATAATTAAGACAAAGTTTAGGGTTAGGGGTACATGATTTGTCTGGTTTGAATATGTCTAGACCTTGTTTATGAACTTTTGAATGCTTACTATATGACATAAGAAGAATATGTGCTTTGGTTTTTTATTTTATCTATTTTTTATTTTATGCCCATTTGAATATTGGTCAAATCCTAGGTTTGACCAAGATTTAAACAAGTTTAAAACATGAAAATGAAAAGGTAAGTATGGATCCTTCTTAACTAGTCACACTCTAAAACGAAGCTTTAATTTTGGGAGGTTTTTGAAATTTCCATGTTTGAAACCAAAAACCACTTCTCTTCATGCTTGACTTCATAAGACAGAGTTATTTATGGTTTTAGAGGGGTAGATACATGATTTGTCTTATTTGAATATGTCTAGCTAGACCTTGTTTATCAACTTTTGAATGCTTACTATATATATGTATGTGACATAAGAAAACTATGTGCTTTGGTTTTTCATTTTTCTGATTTTTTTGGAATTTTGATGCACATTTGAATCTTGGTCAAATCCTAGGTTTGACCAAGATTTAAACAAGTATAGATCATGAAAATGAAAATGGAAGCCTGTATCCTTCTTAGTCACCCTAAAATGAAGTTTTTGGGAGGTTTTTGAAATTTCCATGTTTGAAACCCAAAACCACTTATCTTCATGCTTGACTTCGTCATAAGACAGAGGGGGTTAGGGGGTAGATACATGATTTGTCTAGCTAGTTTGAATATGTCCAGACCTTGTTTATCAACTTTAATGCTTACTATATGACATATAAGAAGACTATGTGCGCTTTGGTTTTTCATTTTTCTGTTTTTTTATTTTATGCCCATTTGAATCTTTGTCAAATCCTAGAGATTGACTTCACAAGACAGAGTTTAGGGTTAGGGGTAGATATACACATGATTTTTCTGGTTTGAATATGTCTAGACCTTGTTTATCAACTTGAGTGTTTACTATATGACATAATTAAGAAGGCTATGTGCTTTGGTTTTTCATTCTTTAGATTTTTTGTCTGAATTTTTATGCCCATTTGAATCTTGGTCAAATCCTAGCTAGGTTTGACCAAGATTTAAATAAGTTTAAAACATGGAAATGAAAAGGTAAGCATCGATCCTTCTTAGTCGCTCTAAAATGAAGCTGAATTTTGGGAGGTTTTTGAAATTTCCATGTTTGAAACCCAAAACCACTTCTCTTCATGCTTGACTTCATAAGACGAAGTTTAGGGTCGATAGGGGGTAGATATATCTAGACCTTGTTTATCAACTTGAATGCTTACGATATGACATAAGAACACTATGTGCTTTTTTTATTTTTTTGTGCCCATTTGAATCTTGGTCAAATCATAGGTTTGACCAAGATTTAAACAAGTATAGAACATGAAAATGAAAAGGGAAGCCTGTATCCTTCTTAGTCACCCTAAAATGAAGTTTTGGGAGGTTTTTGAAATTTCCATGTTTGAAACCCAAAACCACTTCTCTTCATTCTTGACTTCTTAAGACATAGTTTAGGGGTTAGCGGGTAGATACATGATTTGTATGGTTTGAATATGTCTAGACCTTGTTTATCAACTTTAATGCTTACTACATGACATAAGAAGACTATGTGCTTTGGTTTTTCATTTTTCTGTTTTTTTTGAATTTTCTGCCAATTTTGTTTGACCAAGATTTAGACAAGTTTTACACGTGAAAACGAATAAGTAAGCCTGGATCCTTCTTAGTCACTCCAAAATGTACCAATTGATAGGTGCGTTAACTTTGCTTCATGGAAAAAATAATGTCATGTAAATGAGTTAACTTGGATTTCCTACCCTTGAATCCATAGGAAACTTTGTTCTAATGCACTATAATAATCAACCGAGTTTTTACACCAACAGGTCTGTCACTTACGTGTGGTGCCCATGCGTGAGGTCCCACACTTCAGTGAGCACAAGTCACGTGCAATAGGTACGCAAACTCCCAGACATTTTCTTTGTCAAGAGAAGACGCATCAGGATGCGTAAAGTCTGTGGGTCCTTCTGGATCCTTCGGTCGTCCCTCTCAAAAAAAAACAAATCTCTCTCATTCTCGGCCTCGCTCGACTCGCTCGCTCCCTCGCACCTCCTGCTCACTGACAAACCCTGCACAAAAGTCAACATCATCACCCGAAAAAGGGGAGACACCATAATTCTCTCCCTTCTTCTCTCCTTCCGAGTGATCCCTCTTCCTCCGAGTTTCACTCGACGGGCAAACACACATGTGCTGCATAGTAATAATAAAAAGGTAGAAAAATCGACCTACGAATATATAATTAAATAGGTTAAACTAGGGTTTTACCCAGTACTACAGATCAAGGTTCAAAAAATCCAACTACGGGGTTCGAACAACCCCATTTCTAATCCAAGATTTTTTTCGACCTCATCCAATGGCCTCAAACTATAGGCCGGGTTAGCATCTAGTGCAGTATGTGTGAGAATGTATGCACTATGTGTGCTATAACTTGTGTGTCTTTCAAATTTGAACCAAATTTGAATAAGTTTGAAATATTTGAAATGGGGCTTTTGGCTTAAACGTTTGAAACCCAAAACGACTTCTCCTCATGCTAGACTTCATAAGACCGAGTTTAGGGTTAGGGGGTAGATACATGATTTGTCTGGTTTGAATATGTCTAAACCTTGTTTATCAACTTGAATGCTTACTATATGACATAAGAAGACCATGTGCTTTTGTTTTTCATTTTTCTATTTTTTTAAGAATTTTATGCACATTTGATTCTGGTCAAATCCTAGGTTCAACCAAGATTTAAACAAGTTTCAAGCATGAAAATGAAAACGTAAGCCAAGATCCTTCTTAATTAGTCACTCTAAAATATATGAAGCTTTTGGGACGTACTTGAAATTTCCATGTTTGAAACCCAAAACCAATTCTCTTCATGATTGACTTCATAAGACAGAGTTTAGGGTTAGGGGTAGATATACACATGATTTTTCTGGTTTGAATATGTCTAGACCTAGCTTGTTTATCAACTTGAGTGTTTACTATATGACATAATTAAGAAGGCTATATATGTGCTTTGGTTTTTCATTCTTTAGATTTTTTGTCTGAATTTTTATGCCCATTTGAATCTTGGTCAAATCCTAGCTAGGTTTGACCAAGATTTAAATAAGTTTAAAACATGGAAATGAAAAGGTAAGCATCGATCCTTCTTAGTCGCTCTAAAATGAAGCTGAATTTTGGGAGGTTTTTGAAATTTCCATGTTTGAAACCCAAAACCACTTCTCTTCATGCTTGACTTCATAAGACGAAGTTTAGGGTCGATAGGGGGTAGATACATGATTTGTCTTGTTTGAATATGTCTAGACCTTGTTTATCAACTTGAATGCTTACTTTATGACTTATAAGAGGACTATATATGTGCATTGGTATTTCATTTTTTGATTTTTATGCCCATTTGAGAATCTTGGTAAAATCCTAGGTTTGTTGAGCAAGATTTAAACAAGTTTAACATGTGAAAATGATAAGGTAATTAAGTCTGGATCTTTCTCTTAGTAACTCTAAAATGAAGCTTTTGGGAGGTTCTTGAATTTACCATGCATGTTTGAAACCCAAAACCACCGTACTTCTGTTCATGCTTGACTTCATAAGACAGAGTTTAGGGTTAGGGGTAGATACATGATTTTTCTGGTTTGAATATGTCTAGACCATGTTTATCAATTTGAATGCTTACTATATGACATAAGAAGGCTATGTGCTTTTGTTTTTCATTCTTTCGATTTTTTTCTGAATTGTTATGCCCATTTGAATCTTGGTCAAATCCTAGGTTCGACCAAGATTTAAACAAGTTTAAAACATGACAATGAAAAGGTAATTAATCATGGATCCTTCTTAATTAACCAGCCGGTCTAATTAAAATGAAGCTTTTTGGGAGGTTTTTGAAATTTCCATGTTTGAAACCCAAAACCACACTTCTCTTTCATGCTTGACTTCATATATAATTAAGACAAAGTTTAGGGTTAGGGGGTACATGATTTGTCTGGTTTGAATATGTCTAGACCTTGTTTATGAACTTTTGAATGCTTACTATATGACATAAGAAGAATATGTGCTTTGGTTTTTTATTTTATCTATTTTTTTATTTTATGCCCATTTGAATATTGGTCAAATCCTAGGTTTGACCAAGATTTAAACAAGTTTAAAACATGAAAATGAAAAGGTAAGCCTGGATCCTTCTTAACTAGTCACACTCTAAAACGAAGCTTTAATTTTGGGAGGTTTTTGAAATTTCCATGTTTGAAACCAAAAACCACTTCTCTTCATGCTTGACTTCATAAGACAGAGTTATTTATGGTTTTAGAGGGGTAGATACATGATTTGTCTTATTTGAATATGTCTAGCTAGACCTTGTTTATCAACTTTTGAATGCTTACTATATATATGTATGTGACATAAGAAAACTATGTGCTTTGGTTTTTCATTTTTCTGATTTTTTTGGAATTTTGATGCACATTTGAATCTTGGTCAAATCCTAGGTTTGACCAAGATTTAAACAAGTATAGATCATGAAAATGAAAATGGAAGCCTGTATCCTTCTTAGTCACCCTAAAATGAAGTTTTTGGGAGGTTTTTGAAATTTCCATGTTTGAAACCCAAAACCACTTATCTTCATGCTTGACTTCGTCATAAGACAGAGTTTAGGGGTTAGGGGGTAGATACATGATTTGTCTAGCTAGTTTGAATATGTCCAGACCTTGTTTATCAACTTTAATGCTTACTATATGACATATAAGAAGACTATGTGCGCTTTGGTTTTTCATTTTTCTGTTTTTTTATTTTATGCCCATTTGAATCTTTGTCAAATCCTAGAGATTGACTTCACAAGACAGAGTTTAGGGTTAGGGGTAGATATACACATGATTTTTCTGGTTTGAATATGTCTAGACCTTGTTTATCAACTTGAGTGTTTACTATATGACATAATTAAGAAGGCTATGTGCTTTGGTTTTTCATTCTTTAGATTTTTTGTCTGAATTTTTATGCCCATTTGAATCTTGGTCAAATCCTAGCTAGGTTTGACCAAGATTTAAATAAGTTTAAAACATGGAAATGAAAAGGTAAGCATCGATCCTTCTTAGTCGCTCTAAAATGAAGCTGAATTTTGGGAGGTTTTTGAAATTTCCATGTTTGAAACCCAAAACCACTTCTCTTCATGCTTGACTTCATAAGACGAAGTTTAGGGTCGATAGGGGGTAGATATATCTAGACCTTGTTTATCAACTTGAATGCTTACGATATGACATAAGAACACTATGTGCTTTTTTATTTTTTTGTGCCCATTTGAATCTTGGTCAAATCATAGGTTTGACCAAGATTTAAACAAGTATAGAACATGAAAATGAAAAGGGAAGCCTGTATCCTTCTTAGTCACCCTAAAATGAAGTTTTGGGAGGTTTTTGAAATTTCCATGTTTGAAACCCAAAACCACTTCTCTTCATTCTTGACTTCTTAAGACATAGTTTAGGGGTTAGCGGGTAGATACATGATTTGTATGGTTTGAATATGTCTAGACCTTGTTTATCAACTTTAATGCTTACTACATGACATAAGAAGACTATGTGCTTTGGTTTTTCATTTTTCTGTTTTAATTTTCGCCCGGAGGTAAGCATCGGGTGTATCGGGTTGGTGTGCGTGCGTGAGTCTCGGAGTTCATCGTGTTCTTCGTCCCCCTCGCGTTTTCCCATCTCTCCCGTTTCGAAGTCAATCCGCAAGATCGGGCCACACACGGGGTCTGCCTGGAGATGTAGTCTCTCAGATTCTTGTCAGGCTTCCTCCCCATCCAACCTGCTTACTAGCTGCATCAGGCACCAAGAAAGCATGGAGGCAATGTATGGGAAGCAATTATTTCAGAAAGCTAACTGTGTCACACAACGGAGGAAACCCGTTGCTAGGGTTTTTCACCAACAACTCCGAGGACAATCGATTCATCACAGAGCATGATCTTCACCCGGCCATCTTGAAGATGCTGGCAATCCCGTCTCAAGTGAACGGTCCCAAAATCTATGTCCTGGGATGCCGCGATGGTATGGTGCTACTCCATTCTAATGTATCCAGAGGGTATATATCAGTCTGGGATCCAATTAGGCAAGTTCTCACAGCGATACCAGAACCACCATTGTGGCGCAATCACACAATTGAAAGCAGCGGCTCAATTCTCTGTTCGAGAAACAACTCTGAACCGTTTACACATTGTGGCAAGTTCTCGGTTGTTTGGATAACAACTAAACGTTACGATGCACAGGCTCATATCTACTCACCAGATTCAAAAGAATGGGAGTTTCTAGCTCGATCAACTCCGATGCTGTCAGAGATTGACCGTAGACCGGCAACTCTCATAGGGGGTATTTTGTACTGGCCAACGAAGTCTAGATATATCATTGAGCTTGACCATGCAAAGAAGACTCTGAAATATATTCAGTGCCCTCATGAGACGCATGATATATTCATGCTTAACATTCACATCTTCAAGGGACATAATGGAGATGTTGCCCTTGCTGTTATAAGAGACTTCACCCTACAAACATGGACCAGTACAAGATCATCAACAGGCGATCACGAGTCATGGACATGTCATATAAATTTTGAATTGGATACTTTTTTTGGCCTTGACACATCATTTCCATACAATTGGAAACATGCAGTAAGGTTACTCTGCGTATTTGAGGACAAAAATGAGCTGGTTGTACGGGCAAAGGAGGGAGTATTCCAATTAGATATGAGCAACTGGCAGTGGAGAAAGTACAATTCTGCTAGACGTTGGTGCACTTTACATCCCTACTCAGTTAGACCGGGTTAGTCATTCATATGTAACCTTTGCATTCATTTACATATGACTTTTGCTGATCAATTTGTTCATTTCCTGACAGTAACCGACCTGATCCAGAGTGCAACATCAAGGACACGAAAAAGAACGCGCTGTCAGGAACCCATCTAATTCAAAGTTCAACATCCATAAGAGAAAAGGAAGTCGCATATGAAGGAGCAAGGCTTGTTTGGGCAAGAAGTGATAGCCCAGCTTTTGTTTGGTCTGATGTCTTTTAGTTTTCGTTCTGGTGGAAATGTCGCTGCACCATTTGTTTGTACTGCAGCTCCATAGTGCTAGCTGCTAGTACGTTGGCGCTGTCCTACGTCTGCTTGTTTTGGGGGCATAAATATGCCACGAAACCTTTGTTTTATGTGATCAAACGGTCATTTCTGCATGTATATGTTCGGGTTCTGATGAAACCTTTTTTGTGATCTGTACATATATTTGAGTCAGTCTGTGTTTTGTTTTATGATGGGCAGGAGTATTTGTTTTACTACACCATTGTTTATCCGAATTGTATTACTCACTCTATTCAAAAAGTTAGCGGCTCACCTTTTTCCTTCAAGATACGGATGTATCTACACACTAAAAACATATATAGATGAAACATCTTCAGACAAAGTTTAGTCACTTATGTATGGACGGGGGTAGTATTATTTATGTTGTGCTCCCAAACAAGCAGACATCGGACAGCGCCTGTTTAAAGTTCATATGTGTAATCTTATTCCCTTTGGAAGTTAAGCATTAAACTCTACTAGTACAACCGTGGTGGTCTTGTGATGTAGTACTCTTTTGATGCATTTGTGATGTAGTAGTACAGTACTTTTTTTGAACTGGTATAGTACTATCTAAGAAGAGTACTCCCTCCGATTCACATTCATTTTACACCAATAAATATGGATCGGAGCGAGGGAGTAAATTAAACATGGCATCTCGTGCATGAAGCTTGACAGATCGATCAGGTTGGCTAGAATGGCAATACAATGCTCCTCATTAGGCAAATGCATGCCATGTACGATAGTATACATCCAGTAAAGAAGTCTATACTGACATAAAAAAGACTACATTGGGGATGAGAGTCAATTGGGGAATCTACAATACATAAAATCTTGCTCGTAGCTGATTTTGGCTAAGAGGGTTTTACTCACATTACACGTGCCACTTTCCTTGTCTGCAAAACAAGTTCCAATAAAGGAAGAGGAAAGAAGAGGACATTGTGGGCGAGATTGAACACCTTTTTATGTGTTAAGCTGAGGCCTTGTTTAGCTGAGGATTTCGACTTAGGCCTAACAGCTCAGCACACCCAGAAATAAATTTCCTTGCGCGCACCACTGTCAGCAAAAATAACAAAATTAGCACGCAAGATTAAGAACGAAGTGAATTTAAGTAACTTGGTTAGCTTTTCAAGCAATATATTCAGAGAAAGAGCACACATGTCCGGCAAATAATCGTAAGAGAAGAACAATAAATCTAAGGCATTCCACTTCATATGCAGAAGGGACGCGACAGCGCATGGATTCATACCTTGAGTCGACTCTGGCTCGTAGAAGGGCGGTCGCGCCTCGAGGATGCCGGCGACGTCTCCACCTCGATCTCACATATGACTGCTTCTCGGTGGGCGGTGCGCCACGCCATGTAGAAGATCTATCAAAAGAGGAGAGCCCGATGACGCTACCGACGCCTCAACCTTGATAGCACCGGCTTGTTGCTCCGCACCGAGATGCGCCACGTGCAAGATTTAGCGGATGCGCCAATTTTAGAGATATGTCATGATCGTTGTAACAAATTTCAACATGATGATGATTTGATCCTGCACTCGGCCTTGAACATAAGTACTAGTACAGTCTCACAATTTTTTTATCATTATACTTTGCGAGATTTAGCGGATGCGCCAAATTCAGAGATAGATCATGATCATGGTAACACAATTTTCAATGTAATGATGATTTGATGTTGCACTAGACCTTGAACATAAGTACTAGTACGGTCTCACAATTTTGTATCATTATACTTTGCAAGTTTTAGCGGATGCGCCTATTTTCAGAGGATCATGGTAACAAATTTTCAACGTGATGATGATTTGATGTTGCACTCGACCTTGAACAGAAGTACTACTACTGTCTTACAATTTCTTTATCATTATACTTTGCAAGATTTAGCAGATGCGCCAAATTCAGAGATAGATCATGATCATGGTAACAAATTTTCAACGTGATGATGATTTGATGTTGCACTCGAACTTGAATAGAAGTACTAGTACAATCTCACAATTTTTTTATCATTATACTTTGCGAGATTTAGCGGATGCGCCAAATTCAGAGATAGATCGTGATCATGGTAACACACTTTTCAATGTAATGATGATTTGATGTTGCACTCGACCTTGAACATAAGTACTAGTACGGTCTCACAATTTTGTATCATTATACTTTGCAAGTTTTAGCGGATGCGCCCATTTTCAGAGGTAGATCATGATCATGGTAACAAATTTTCAACGTGATGATGATTTAATGTTGCACTCGAACTTGAACAGAAGTACTAGTATGGTCTCACAATTTTTATTACTCGTATAATTATACTTTGAAAGATATAGCGGATGCGCCAATTTCAGAGATAGATCATGATCATGGTAACAAATTTTTAACGTGATGATGATTTGATGTTGCACTCGGCCTAGAATAGAAGTACTAGTACGGTCTCACAATTTTTTTATCATTATACTTTGATATAGCGGATACGCTAATTTCAGAGATAGATCATGACCATGGTAGTGACCAATATTCAAGATGATGATGATTTGATTTTGCACTCGGCCTTGAACAGAGGTACTAGTACGGTCTCACAATTTTTTATCATTATACTTGGACCTTAGCGAAATTCAAAATCTCATAGCGGCAAAACTTCCCGCCTACAAAATACAAAAATTTCGTACGCTTCCAAATTCCCATTCTACCCCTGTGGAGATGACAGCAAAGTCGGTTGGTGGGGGGGTCTGCCCGTCATTTTTTGGATCACCACCTCCCTAGCCCGGAAACCCTCCCAAAAAAATTCATTTCCCTCAGACCACCCACCGGAACTTCCCAAGTCCCTCTCTCCCACCTCCACGACCACCGCACCGGAACATCCCCGCCGGACTTCCCTGGCCTACCCGAGCCCTCGCGATCCTCGTCATCCGGCTGCCTGCCGGAGCCGCTTCATCGACGCCGTCATCAACCGGACCGGATCATCCCCGCCGAACCTCGAAACCATATGCTGAAACACCCGGATTTTTAAGTCCAGATGCCTATTATGCCATTCATCGCAATCCCAGGAATATTGTTTTTGCGAGACATAATAGATTGATATCACAACACATCATTCATTACATCACATAATTGTCTTACATAGAGGGATCACATGATCCAGTCTTAATACATCATAGTGGATCTAGAGATCCTATTACAAAACACATAGCGGAAGCGAAGTAACGGTTGCGGTCCATCTATTCCACAGGCAACTGTTGACGTCAGGAGTGATCCTAGTTGTCGTAGACGTCCTGCTGTCCATCTTCCTCGTACTGCTGTTCTCCTTCATAGTCTGGCCATTTGAATAGCCAGGGACAAAGCCATGAGTACTTTAAAGTACTCGCAAACTAATACTAAGGTAAGCACTATCAACTATAGTAAGGGGGTGCTAAGCTCTAAGTTTATTTGCATAAAGCCAATTTTATTTCATAAGCATTTAGTAAAAGACTCTTCATTTGCTAACTAACTCAAGTGGGAACATTAGTGTCATTCCCACAACTCAGTTGTGATTCAAGTCAAGTTCACCATTCACCTTTCAAGTTCAAATCACAAGTCACCCTTCACATGTCACATTTTTGAAAAGTTCTGATGACGGAACAGTATGGCCTTTCCAACCGTCCATAACCGTGGACGCGGCTATTCGAATAGATCTACACTCTGCAGAGGTCGTACACTTGTGCCACAACATTTGCAATAATCCGTCAGGGTTAACTGGCCCTGATTTATCACACTCCGTGTGCGGACTACCAACCATAACCTTTCACTTACATACCCTAGTATAGGCACCTCTCCCCATGAGCTTGGCCTCCCAGTGAAGACAGACAGTCAGCCTGGGAACTGCACAGGGCTTGGGCCGGACATTCACCTCATTTCACGTCATTTCACATCATTTCATATTTCTTTGGAGGCAGCCCTTGGCATAACCCCGATGACGCTTGTTTAGAGGGAACCCATACTAAGATACATAAACTTCTAGTTAAGCCCTACCCATATCAGGTATTGTGGGGGTACTTGCAAAATTGGAATGGTATCGCATCCGAACCCAACCATCAGTTTTTGTAAAGTTCACCATGTCATTCACAAGTCACATTCACCTTCAAAATCTTTCAATAGAATGACTCATCATTCCAAGGTTTTCAAAGTCATTTCATTTCACAAGTTCCCATCTAGAGTAGTCAATTTTATTTGTTAGCACTAGCAACTAATCATGAGGGGTGCTATCTAGCTTTCATTGCTCTAGGCTAAATTTGATACTCTTGTAGTATTCTATCTCTAGACCAAAGTTAACTATAAAAGCAAGTTATAATAATCAAAGTAAAAGCTTGTAAGAATAAAACTTGGGATGGGATCATGAAGCCTAAAGTAAATTGGTGAGTGTGCCTTGCTCTAGTAGAGCTTTGCACTTTGCAAGAATATTAGCTTGCCTTGAGTGGTGATGTGATCAAAGTTTTCTTCTTCTTCCTCTTGGTAGAATACCTCCTCCTCCTGATAGTCTCCGGTACTAGCGTCTATAAACGAATACGAGGATACAATCACCAAACAACACTTAAGTAAACTTAATTAGCCTTAATGGCCCACACAAAGGATCTAGCATCACTACTTAACATTTATCCAAAAATTATTCTAGGGTTTCCTTATTTAATATTAGGAAAATAATTTCCTCTCATTGAAAGTTGAAATTAGGGTTTCTCTTTGGTTTGGAGAAATAATTTCCTCTCATTGAATCTTCTTAAAATTTAATCTTCTCAAATAACCAGGGATGATCCCATGTTGACCAAGGTCAACACTTCACACTTAGTATTTGAGAAAAGTGATTTAAATGAGATTCATCATCTCATGTGATTTAAATAACTAGTGCAATTTAAATACTATGTTGATTTAAATTCTACAAGTGAGCAAGTATGAGTCTAAGCATTTAAAGGTCAACACATTACTTCATACCACTTGTGAGAATGATTTAAATGAGGTGCTACACCTCATAGATTTAAATTCCTAAAATTTGAAATAGTTTAAATGGGCTAGTATTGATTACATAGCCAATATTTTGATTCTAGCCCATGATCATGTACAGAACATATATCATATTTTTACATAGTAAATTAGAGTTTGTTAAATGTGAATTATTGCAATTGGATTCACTTCAAAATTCAAATTGGTTGATTTTTAAGATTTATTTGAATACTGAAAAGTCTCTGTTTTGTCATTTTTGCTATTCAAAATCTACACAACCTATGAGGTTGAATCCAGTGAGGTTAGCTAGATAATTTCATAAGCTTTCTGGAACATTTTGAATCACTAAAATTGGATTTGTATATTTGAAACTATTTAACTTCTAGTACTGCACCAGTATGCAATTTACAGAAAAAGAATAAAACGGAATTCAAATTCAAACGAGGGCGGGAAGAAGTTGGGCCGGCCCAGCTGCTGCCCGGGCCTGGCGTGCATGGCACATGCACGTCGGGTTCCGCGGGACGCGCGGATCGTCTTCCTCCCGACGCTGCTAACTTGCGGGGGCTCTAACTTTTACCTCGGAGCTCGGATTGAGGCGTGGTTTGTTGCGTTGGAAAGCTATTTCCAAGGGCTACAACTTTGCTGTAGGTGTCGGGGGCTATGGTGATGAAATTCTGGGCGGTTTTGAGGGATGCCGCCGGTGAGCTTGTTGACGCCGGTGAGCTGCGAGGAGGGCTAGAGGGAGGTGCTAGGAGGAAGGGGAGGATGTTGTGGGATGGTGTGGTGCTGTCCCAAGCGAGGAGGGGGGTTTATATAGGCTCCAGGGGAGGGAGGCGTGGCATGGCCGGCATGGTGGCCATGTCGTCGACGGCGTGGCTACAGGGCGTTCTGGGCCGAACGGTCATGTCTAGGAGGTGCGTGGGAGTGAGGGGAAGCTAGTGGCGCAGTGGGACGCGACGGGATGCAGTGTGCACGAAGAGAGACATGGGTGGCCACGGGTTGGTGACCATGGGCATGGCATGAGTGTTGTGGTCATCCCCTTGCTTGTCTGGTCTCATGGTCATGTCTAGCAGGTTTCTAGGGTCCAGGGGACTGTAGGTGACATGGTGCTGCAGGGCGGAAGTGACCAGAGAGAGGGGTGGCATGGTGGTGTCATGCCATGGTCGGCATGGAAGCTTTTGGTCAAAGGTGAGCGAGCTCCAGTGTTTGCAGGTGATGGAAATGGTGCAGGAGGGTGAGGTGATGCTCCAGGGCTGCAGGGGTGGCCAGGGTTGGACTTGGTCCAAGCAAAAATCCAGCATGGGCATCATTTTCAGTTCTGCCCACAAGGTGTTTGTAAAAATGG